>JAQGAG010000013.1:0-49867 GCA_034696835.1 Lepidocyrtus lignorum
TTCTAACTAGCTTGGTCCATCATCACCTCACGCTCGTTTGCTCACTTTCTCATTTTACCTGGAAGGAGAGAACAAATTTAATATGGGTTTGAAGAGTTCAACCGTGGGGATTATTAGAATAATGCGTGGAATATTTCAAGAATAAATAATTTTAGGAATTGAAAAGAAGAAAAGGGTACATGAAGGGAAGTTGGCCGTGTCATAAAAAATGGTTAATTTTTAAAATAATTATTTAGGATTGAAAACACGTCATCTGAGCACAGTAATAAGCTGAATGAATAAAGGAAATAACTAGCAAGCAGGTTCAGTATCACCTCAAAGGGTTGATGTAATTTATTTTCTATTTTTATGAAAGTATGTAGGTAATTGTAACGGTTTCAGAAAATGTTAAACATGAACTTATTAAAAAACTGAGATTGTGAGTCCCATGAGGATGCTTAAATGGAGGCTACGATGATCATGCCGTTTATAAGCAGATGTCTTCGGAGCTACGAACTCCCATTCACCTAGACCCGGGCATTCCTGAACGTAAAATCTGAAGGATTATGAATATTATTACATCCTCTCTTCACCAGATAGTAATTTATCAATTCTTCCAAAACCCACGTCTGCACTTGCATACGGACACATGTGTGCCTGGGAAGGAAAGTGAAACGGGAATACAACTTGTCTAAATCTTTCTTTTTGTAGATTAATCTTGGCCGAGATGAAGTCACACGAAGAAAAAAGTGAGACTTATTTATGATATTAGATAAGGCATATAGGATTGAAAAGCTATAAAAGCCAAGCATATCTCTTATTTTTAAATATGCTCACCCTGTATCTTCGGCGTATCAACGAGCACTGTGGTTCTTTTAAACTAGGAGATTTTACTTATCACGTACGTTATACGAGAACATTTAAGAACTAAATTGAAAATCCAGATTCAGACAATGATCCAATATACCGAATCAATAAGGTAGGTAAGCGCAGACTTATACTATGCAACCAAAATATAAGGAATGAAGGATAGCCACACGAACGATTCAACGAGCACCCGATGAAGAGCCATCTCAATGAGAAAGAAGATGGATGGTTGGAAACCCTTTCCCCTAGTTAAAAAATGAATCTCGATCACTATTTTGTCAGGTGTACAGCAAAGAAAAGGAATCACACCGCATCGCATAGTCCATAAATATAATCATTACTTGGCTCTTACCATCATTGATCTTCACAAAACAAGGAGTTTGGTTTATACCTTGCACTTCATCAGCAACATATCATCATGATACCACTATCTTCGTCCCATCTCCTTTGTTACAATCCACTATTTATATGGTTATTTGCATTCAATCGAGTGAATTGAGCTCTTCCTGTGTAAATATATTCATGAAGAAAGGGAAGAGAGATGATCAGATAAACAGATGGATGGGGAAGGTACCTGTCCGGTTTTCAGAAGAAGTCCAGAAAAAAAACTTTAAGGCATCAATAATAATATTCTTCCATTCATACTTATAAAAAACGAAGACCTTTTTTATCTTAATCCTAAACGGAGATAGGGAACAAAGAAGTAATACATTTGTACATATTCGTAGAGTTGCTTATACGAAACCATTCAATGAGGATGGAAAATACAGCCTGTCATTATTATACCATTTTACGCCGTTAGCAACTTGAAACAAGTGGATTTCTCAGGGGCACAAGTGTTTTTTATCTTTGTTCCAGAAAGTAGGATCAGAGAGAGAAGACGATCCCAACCCAGATTATAGAGAGGGAAAGCGTGCACACCTGACTACTTCCTTCTTTCCCGTCATCCGTCAATGGGATGAGATGAGATTTCATTCTCACTTTTTTCATTTGCTGTATATTTTTTCGTGAGAAATGGATCTTGATCATGAGCACCATCTTCAACCGTGCATTTACTGTCAATGCTCGAATCTCACATGGCTTGAGGTGGTGGTTTGGTGGTGTACCTATGTGGTGAGGTACCTTAATCGATGGAGGGTTATTGCCGTTCCAATAATTACGGTGTGCTTCTCACATCCACCATTTCGAAATAATCGTGCATTTCACGTCGCTTCCATTTCATTGCACACGTTGGAAATTAGGTAAGGCCTAATTGAGAAAATCATTTACCGTGTCAGCCCACGAGGTTTCAAACCCTAATTCTAATCGAACCTTAAAGAACAAAATAAAATCATCCCTCTTTGTGAAGAGGCGAAAAAAGAATGCTATTTTCTAGTTGAAATATAATATCAAGTCATTATACAAAGGAGCGGTGCGGTCCAAGACCACCCATTTTACCCCAAGCGTTGTAGCCAGGCGCAAGCCAAGCATCTTCGGAAAAAACCTACGTAAACGTAAGCCCCCGCGTCAATATAACGTAATTGTATATTTCTAGATTTCTGAAAATATCGAAGGCTGATCCCTTTATTTTGCAGTAGGTCCAAAGTGAACATGTGAACAATAAAAGGCAGAGGTTAATCATAATCTTGCTGATGACCACGATGTGAAATGAGGTTGAAATGATGAGAAAATGATGCCATATATCTGTTAAAAAACTATAGACAGCCACTATCTTTACAACATAGCTCAACTTACCTTATGCGTATACACTAATCATAATCAAGGACTATTTTTGTCCTTTGCAGGGTGAATGGGTGGTGATCAGTGGTCAAGCTGAAAACAGTAATGTACCATGTTACATTCATTCTTTTTGCGGTAACGCTTCATTTTTGCAATCTCAGCACTCGTCCGAAAAAGCACTCTCCTGAACTTCGTGAAAACCACGAACTGTAAGCATACTGATAGTGTGGGTGATATGATGAGATGATGAATGATTCATTTAATTTAGCGTTGTGACTATATAAAACTACCATATAAAAGTAACTACGTATTTGCTTTAACATAACAACTAGATATGTTATGATATGAGCCTAAAACGTTCATTATAAGATAGCCAAGATACGTCCTATATGACGGCTAGGGATTTACTGTTAAATCCACCACTGCCGAGGGTTGCGGATGATTAGGTGTGTCAGAAAAGATTTCTTTGTGAAGGACACGAGTTCCTCGTGGCCAAGACTCTTTCCCTCTCATCCTACTTTCTCCCAGTTAGGGGAAAAGGAGGGAAGGACAATCGACTGTAAGACATTTGATGCTGACGTGAGCAGCTAGCTTTTATGGCTCTAGATATATTCCCAGAGAAAACGGATATTTCCTGGCTTAACCTGTAGTGTATCTGTGGCCGTGCCACATTCCCCAGTCTATAACATGCCTCTGCACTCACGCGCTCCAGTCACTCCTTCCCCCTTTACGTTTCCCTCTTACTTTATGGGAAACCCAAGGATAAGTGCCTTTTCAGGGAAAGTTGCTCTTGTTTCTCTCAATTCATTTTTTACGGGTTAGACAGCAGAAAGAGATGAAGCGACAGGGAGGCAGAAAGGAGGAAGTGGTTTGTTGGGTCTCTGGATCCAAGTCGTTATATTATATGGGACATTTCGACCTCCATCCACCACGCTTTCCCTTTGCTTTCCTGTCTTTTTTACTCCAAAAAGAATTCTGCAGCGGGTGGAGGTCTACGGTATGCATGTGGGAACCCATACGTGCATATCTACTTTAGCCGTCGTCGTTCCACCAGTCATCATTCCCGTTTCTGGTGGCTTTTCCTGAGAAAAGAAGAATAATATGCTGAGAGCAGCAAAAAAGTGCCAATGCCATCATGATCATGTTCTCCTGCTACTTTGCTTTCCCTACAAGTACTTCCACTTTCTCTTGACGTTCCCTTTTCCTTTTTTTGCCCATTTCCCTTCATCTACCATATAGGTACATATAGTTATACTTACAAAGGTGAAATGTCTTTCCGCTTTTACTACGGTATTTATAAGTAAGTTGGTAGTTGAACGTGCATATAAAAAACGAGCGTGTGTGTCTCTGAACGGAATGTGAGGGGCGATGATGTTAAAGCAGAGGTAAGTTGCTGCTGGAACTGATGTGTCGTTTTTTGTTAGACTGCTGACTGCTCTCCTTTGGTTTGGTGTCGTGCACTGTGTTATTTCCCCACTGCCATTGGAGCTGACTCACAGTCGTAGAAAATCGATAGGGAGTTTGCCAAAAAAAACCTTGTGCTTTAACAAAAGTAAGTCATGCCATTTTGTCAGCCGCATGAACTTCAACCAAATTCATGAAATGATGATGGTCGTTCCGACTTATGCCATGTTTTGTTGTTAGTTGTTATTCGCATCGCATACATTTTTTGCAATCGTGCCTCCATGTCGTTATTATTGTATGGCCACTTGTAAGTTGTAGCAGAAGTAATAATAATAATAGCTTTTTTATGGCAGGGCTCTCATGATAAATATTCCTATATGGGAACTGGAAATAGGGAAAGCCCACCCGTGCATTGTCGTTCCTATATGGTCTATTTTTTCGATAGACTTTTGGATGATGATGGGATGACAACGAGGGTATTCCATCCCAACCACCACTCCCGTTTGTTAGTCAAGAAGTCGTCAAAAATACTGGAAAAGAAATGGGGGAAACACGACTGGTGGTGGTGAAGGTGGTTTTAGTTCGTGGCGTAAGTGGTGACGGCGGCTCACAATTATACGAGCTTCTTCGTTCCCCTCCTCCCACTAGAATACTAAAATAAAGGAGAAAGCAACTCCCATTCCCATTACTTTGTGACATGTCCTCCTGTCGTGTGCATACTTTCCCCTTGTAGAATCGAAATATATGTATGTACCTCTCACAATTTAAAAAAAGTGATATGCCAAGCCCAGGGTTTTTTTTGCAAAGCACGTTCTCAGAAGATCCCCAGGGTCGCGTAAAATATATGGGCGTACTTTCCGTTCTTGTCTGTTTCTGCAATGAAATCTACGTGTTTTATGCATTGTTCAATATAGACATTCGCAATATAACGGATGTGTGTCCACAAGCCGCAGTATATTTTTTTCGCGAAAGAGGCTATATCAACACGCGGCTCATGCATTTCTAATAGATAAGGAGTTGAAAAGCATCATTATAGATCATATGGAGGGAGTGGAGTTGAAAGCAACAGCAAAACCAAAAAGGAAGCGAAAGGGAAAGGAGCATTACGAGAAGGAAAGGGAATGAGTGGAATGGAGTGAGCCAAAAAAAAAGCCCCAATGTATAATGTAAATGTTGAAAGCTCGCTCTTGTGAAAAGCTTTCAGCAACAGAAAGGAGAACAACAGGAGCAAGGCAAACGATTTGCAATATGATGCCATAACACAAGCAAAAAAAGTTGCTTTCCAGTTTGCAGAATTGTTAACTGGGAGGAGGGGGATTGAAAGTGGGGAAGTCTATAATGCATAGATATATTTTTATGTATGCGGATATAGCATGCTACGGATATTTTATGGAGGGATATTACTGAGTCGCGTGCCACTGCACTACTGGTGCGCGCCGCCAGCGTCTTTTGGGTTTTCACGGATTCCACTTTCCAACCTATATTTTTTATTATTGTATGGGAGGAAAGGAGATAAAAAGGGGGAAAGGAGAGCGTACACGGATATTGCCGAAACCACCCAGACCCAGATTCCGGGGTCTTGGCCGACTCTCACCAGCTCCCTACTGGTTGAGCTCCCCATGATCCTCTTTTCTCCACCGCGTTTTCTCCTTCCGCTTGCATGTTGAATGGAAAACGTGTTTTACTTTTTTATGCTTCCAAACATATTTTGGAATGTGTTTCAGCATCTTTTTCACTCACATTTTTTTTATTTTATGTACCTGGTATTTCTTTCTTGCTTTGTTTGAGTATCATGCTTACATGTTGAGCCTTTATGGATATTTCCAGAGAAAGTCTGTTTCATCGTAAAGTGGGAGGATATGACAAAGCCGTGTTTGCTCATAACAGACTGTGAGAACGTGAATGTAATTTGTAAGGACTGCTTACCAAGTATAACTGTGAGTTTTTAGCATGATCGGCTTTGGCTTCTGCAATAAGAAGCATGTGCAGGTCTGCATAAAAGATAGATGGATGAATAGATATATGGAAATGGATGTGTTTGAGTGAGAACAACTTATGAAATATGGGAATTTTCTTTGAGCATGAATGGAAAGCGAGGTCATTTGTTGTTCACTCCATACTCCATGGATTCGTGGTATGAGTGGGTAGACAATAAACATTTGACTGATCGCGGGGCAACTAGTCTACAGGAAACCAGGAGCTTGAGGGAGTTTTTGATAGCTGAAAAATTCGTCCACGTGTGACTTGTAAATCAATGAAAAACAAGGATTTTAGGGGAAGACGCCTAGAACGGAGTTGTACGTGCTGCGGTTAGAGAACTTACATGATTACATCCTCCCCATACATATACGTACTTTTTTGTATGAGTTCATGTTTTTTTAGAAATGCACTCGGATAAATTCTAATGGCCACGATTAGCTCTAGTTTTATTGCACACCGACGACTTAACGACTCTCGAGCCCCGACTCCTATGTTCGTAATTTATGTTGCTGTTGTTCTATGTGAGGGGAAAACGGAAGAGATTTTTGGCAATTTGCACAGACCTGAACCGCATAAACAATTTTGACCTCTATTTAATCGACTTGTCGTGAAATGTGGCTAATCACCTTTTAATTCCTCTTCCTCTCCCCGATTTTTCTTCCTTTCATTCACTCTCGTCGGTGGAATTTCTTAGGAAGGGGAGAGAGCTACTCTCGGAGAGAGTTGGGCAGGGCTTGATTTAAAGAAATCAGACTCTTCGCCTTTGTTTTAAATTCGACTGTAAATGTATCCAAGAAATTGCCTAGCGGAGTTCCAAAAACTTTTTGAAATTTTTAACGATAGATATTTTTAGATCTGTCTTTCAACTAAACGTTCTGTCAAAAAGACAAAAGAGAGGAAAAATCAGAGAACAATTCATTGTAGAAAACATTTAGGAATATGTGGAGACAATGCAAAAATGCGGATTCTGTGGAAAAAAGCATTGATACCTAATAAAATGCGATTGGTATCAGCATCTGTTCCCACCGTCATCGGGAGTGCCACCCCTCCACTGGGATTTCATAAGAAAAACGAGATTTGAAACTCCTCCATAATATGTAACTTCCTCAAAGTGTATATTACCCGCACTATCGGAGCATATTAGCTACGACATGCTTAGCGAATTATATGAGCACTACTTTGTCAAGCGTGCGTTTTCACTATCTTCTAGTTCACACTTTTTTTATGGATGAAAGCATAAAATCGTGCCAAGTCAAAAAGGAAGTGAGGTCTTCCTGTGCCGTTTAATGCTATTTGGGCACTAATGTATGCAAGCTCTTTTCTCTGAAGAGTGATGAAGATGTCGGAATTGCTGATCTTGGAAAGAGGATAGAGGAAATGACTGTTTTGTTTGACAAGTCGGAAGATATATGGCTGGGAGATGTACTCAAAGAAGAAAATTACTGCGTGCCTCCTTACACAAAAAACTATGCGGATTTCGGCTCTTGGAACAACTGAATTACGTGAATTCACTTCCAATTCGTTTTTTCTTGTAAAAACCCATCTACTTCATTTTGTTTTGGTCGCAGTTACAGATAACTTGAAAGGCGATACAATATCTAATTCTTGTAAATATGGATGTGTTGCTTTAGTATAAATTAGTTTTGTTACATTTTCAGTTGGTTGCATTAAAGTTGGGATTTGGGAAGCAGGTTTTTTCTTAATCTTGTAAATGGTTTATTGCGGAGCTGTTCAGCTATGTTAAGTAACCTGTCTGTCTGCTCGTCTGTTATTTCCTTCAAATGTCGAATCAAAGTTATCAGGAATGATCAAAAGCGTTTGCATAATAGTATTATTTCCTTCTGCCTTTAAACTAAAGCTACGTTATGCTATTATTATGAATGATCAATTTAGTATAAAGCAAAATCTATTGTGAGGTATAAACAAGAAGGGAAAAGGGATTAGCCCAAGCAAATAATGATTTTATTCCTTGGCATCGCACACATGACAGATACAAAGTATGTTCAACCCCACTTCACTAAAGATGATAATGGGATGACCATTTTCTGTCAGATCCAAATTAAGTCACTCATTTTGAGATTTACTGGGTGAGATGATGTGCTTTCTTGATTCGTGATAAAGCTGATTGAAAAATTCCTTTTAGTGTTCTTTCCTCCGCATTTCCTTTCTTGTCGAATAAGGATTTGATTTAATCAGTAAAAAAAGACCTCATTTGAACCTCAAATCTAGTCGATCATGCATGGCTATGGATTTTATATAAAGTTTTATTATCATGAGCATCATCATCATTATTTCATTTTATCCCAAGTTGTGTTTGTGCGTGGTCCATTACAAATTCTCCAACATATCAAGAGCATCCACTTTGTCATCCCATGACTATCGTTATACGAGTTCAAAATATTTTTTAAGGATCGAGGGAGATGCATCATGTCTAATAAGTTGTAAAAATGTGTGCATCTTCAATGAAAGGTTAAATTGGATGATAAGCGGTTATAATACTCCGCCCAATTTCATACGCTCGTCAAGATTTAAGATGCCGAATCACTCAAATATGCCATGTCACAGCAATTATGCATATCTTTGGAGGAACATCATAAATGTGTAGCAATCAAGGGTGGTATGTTGCTCTCGTGGTTTGGTTCCTCCACTAATCGTAAGCACGCTCCCATTCAAATTACAGTTCACGTTGGTTTTGGCACTGAAAGTAATATTCATTCCCTGTTGGTGACGAGATGTTAAATACAAAGGGAAATCGCCCACAGTATAATCAGCGAAGCCAAGGGTAGGCAAAAGCTTCATCTTCACCCAGATTTTAAGCGCCTTACTTGGTCGGACACACATGCTCATGTGGAGATATGGGATGAGGCAATATGCTAATCTGAAAACAGTACTTTAATGATTTCTTCAACTTGATAGAGCCTAGAATGGAACGAGCATGTAGATGGAGGGGAGATGAGATGAGGATGATTATCTTAATGGTGTTCTACATGGAATACAAATCCAGTGGGATTGGAAGCCACTTCGCGTCTCCTCATTCATGATGATGATGACATGCGGGAATGATGTCGCTGTCTCTATCAGGATCAGGTCATCCCCACGTATAAATATCCCATATTCTCATTAACCATTATCCGTTACCTTCACGAGACTCTACAACTTTGCTAAATACTTTTTGGTAGTTAGGAAAGGCTCGTTATTTTTTACGTTTAGAAGAACAATGACTATACATGCATGATTGCTTACTTCAAATCCTTCTCTCTACGCTGCGGCTCCTCCACTCATCCTCATGGGAGGCTGAGCAAGTCGTATTACAGAGAAACTCAAATCATTTGTGGGTGTAGACGTACACATTTGCATATCTCATTAGATGATGATAAACTTGTGCCGACGATCAAGCGGGGATGATGATGGCCCTAAGAAGTTGTAAAGAAATAAGGAAAAACTTCATATGTGGTGGCTCGCCTTTTTAGAACGTGTGAAGTCGGCTCAAATTCTGCTCGCACTTGAGCCCCGACATTATTACAAACTCCTAGAAATGGAAGAGCGATCATCTAACATTAATATGGCTTCATGATCCCGTCGTCCCATCATCCTTTATAGAGGAAGAAAAAAAGTAGAGCAAGGAATAACACTTTTCCTTGTGTTATGATCACATTATCCTTAAAAACTGCCACACACATACACGCTTCTCCCTTTTTACTCCCAAACCTGAAGAACGGCCGTAGATATATCTTTAAGTAAAACCGTTTCTTTCCTATATGATGGTTAAGTAAGTGTGTAATATGTTGTTGGTGTCTTTGTAGGTGGCATAATCTCTTTTTCGCTACAGTAGAACTAAATATTATTCCCATTTGTATGCTAAATGCACACACATAAACATTCGCCTTTTCTTCAAGTCGCGTCCTCCGTGGACCAAGTAACTTTGGTACATACACGACATGACTTTTTATGAATGTGGGATGGGAAGACCCAAGAGCCCGACATCAGCATCGTCATGATCATCATCCCGTGTAGTTTCCATCGGTCATGTCATACATTTACTATAGTCGGGCTTTTTCCTCCCAAAGTCCTATATTTAATTCTTTGCATACTACATATCTATATACTTGATGCGGCAAAAACGGCAAGCGATTCTCGTAACTCAGTCAGTCATCCCATCTTTCGACTCCCTTTCTCCATTTCCTAAAGGCGAAAAAAAAGTTTGTTACGTTTTTCTCAGAGAGACATATATTCACACGGAATTCACATCACATCCCAAACTACCTCTGTCATCCGAAACATGTGTGGCTGGTCTATAGGGCATGGCATTCCTTTCGCAATTCAGTTGAGTCAGACACTCTTAAAAGTCGAACTATTACTTGTTCCTTTTCCCCCTAAAGTTATGCTGATGATGACGATATGAGATGAGATGAGTTGGAAAGAGAAGAGCCAAGCCGTCTTTTTCTGACGAATCTTTCTCACTAAAACTTGCCATTCCCCCTTCTCATTACTATTACAGGCTTGACTCGTTGTTTTAAGTAGTTTTCATATAACGAGCACCTTTGTTACGACAAAACCATATAGGATCTGCCGCTGGCTTGAACACGCTCACTCACTTTTCTGCTTAATGCTCGAAATCACCTCACCTCCTTCTCCTGTCGTCGCTTGCTCCTTTAGATTGCGTCGCTGCACGTGTGAGAAACAGAGAAGCTTTCGTGAATGGGCCATTAACAGGGGAAAACTGGCAAACCACTTGCACATTATGCTATGTGCTTTATATTAGGCAGTCATTACCGTCAACATCGTCATCAGCATCCACCGCATCCCATCACCCTTATTATATCAGTATGGAATAGATAGATTGAGGCTATTACTAAATGATGAAGGTGAAACACAAATCTTAATCATCAATGTCCACACACGTCTGGTATGCAAAGGAGGCTACAGTCAGAGTGATCATCCTTCTCTGAAATATTTGGCGAGGAATATGCAAAAAAGAGCGTAGGAAAAAAATCGGCCTTCTGAGAAGCATACCTATATCATCTAATCTCATTCATAAAATATCGGAGCAACTAATTGACCCATCCCATTTCCTTACGAGAATTTGCATTATTCCACGTAGCAGTGGCCCAGGTACAAATGCATTTTTGGAGAATATATAGATTACAATCAATTTATGACAAAGATTCATTAAATAATCATATCACACAAGTTAATTCAACACTCAATTTTCTTTGATGTTTATGTTCCTAGAAGTAGCAACTAGCAAACAGATTACCGGAACGGGTTGCCACCAAAGCTGGCACACCGGTCCGGTAACCTATTCGATAAGGGATTTTAAACGTAGTTATTTGCGAATTAAGACCGCTGAGGCTTACCATTTCTCATAAGCTTTCTCAGAGTTCTATAAACGGTGGATACAACTACAAAAGCAAAATCGCTACAATCATCAGAAACGACACCAAATAAAAAAGCTTTTAAATATCTTTATAATGGTAAAATAAATTTCAAAATAAGCAATAAACCTGACGTAAGTCAATTAAAAACTCTATTAAGAACCCTCCCCGTCCCGCTACCTCCACCATCATAGTTCATCGGGAAATCATGTTCCACCAGTTTTTGTCGGCTTTAAACCGCACAACCACTTTCGAGAGAAAGACAAAGTGATTTTGACAGCTGGAAAATTATCGGTTGTGCTTTTCACGTTTCCTTGCGACTATATTGGACTAAAAAAGAGGTGGCAACATGACGGGCTCACAGTAATTATTGAGGCACGTTCCGCACGACAAAGCCATATTATTCCATTCTCTCAACTCCTACATTTTTTATTATGATTCTACATGCTAAAAGCTACATTTGACTAGAACAAATGCATAACCCAAAAATGCATCGACAAGCCAATAATTTTTTAGACTGCTCCCGCTGACTCTCCACTACCTTCTTTGGCCCTAACTCATAATAATCTGGGGAAGAAAACAGTAGGCGTTTTTTATAAGTTGCCTTTGCCGTGTGGAAGAAGCATAAAGTGCGATAATCCAATCCACTTCGAGCTGAATTTCCTTTTATTTCGCTGAAATAAGAACAATAACAATAAAAAACAAAAGCATGAGGACATATTTAGCACGTGAATTCATTAAACATTTAAATACGCCTTGGATTTATGCATTGTTCACCTCCCTCACATATGCATGCATTCTCAGGTTAATGGAAAAAATTCAATGAAGACAAGACAAATGCAGTCATTATCGTTGCAAGCAACAGGAGCACACGTCAGGTAGAAAAAAATCCTTTCCTCTCCGTCATCATCAACGTTTCAAACTCGTGGATGGAATGAAATGAGGGGGGCTTGACGGTTGGGCTGGTGTGGTGTTATTGTTAAGAATGATGTGACGGTGACGATAACTGCGGAACACACCACACGCGTTAAGATTCAAGTATGAATGATATGCCAATCCCATATATTACAAGGCGGAGTGGAGTGCATAACTAAAAACTAAAACGGAACTAGCGATAAAGCATAAGGGATAAAAGGAAACATATCCTAGAGTTACGCCACTTCCATGCAATAATGCAAAGCGGGCCATGACACATATCATCATCATCACCAGGCCAGGCCACACGCTCCTTCCATCCTCACACGAGTCGTGTGGTAAAAGTAAGTGCAAATAAAAAATGAAAATTGAAGGCTAGGGTTGATGATGAGGAGAGGGGCATTAGTGGAAAAACAGAACTAAAACATGCCTAGTATTTTTTACCTCCGATGATGGTGTCAGCCCTTTGGATTTCATGCATGGCATATATTATGTGCTTCCGTGATGTATGGTAATATTATGGTATTTATAATGACATTTTTAAATGCTCGTGTCGGTAATATCACAAAAGAAATATACCTGATCATGGAAAAATCATTGACACTGACGATATGGTAAAGTGGCATGGTGCAAGTGTGTGTGCATTCTAGAGACAATTATGTACCTTGCCTGCCAATCCTTTTTGATTATCTGGTTTATGTCTGTGCATGCATGTGTCTTTGTAACCGTGAATTAAGCAGTTAAGTCATCGTAAAGAGGAATATGCACATGTTTCATGAATAAAAAACCGAATATTTATTGAAGAAAAAGGGGAAAGCGCTTTATGGGACGCATTAATGGCTTTTCAATTTATGCATATGAAAGCTTATGTTCATGGTTAGATGAATACATTCATTTATAATGCCTACAATCATAATTGCTCTTGCAGCAGAGTGAAGTAAGTGTAGTTCTTGGTAAAGGGTAAAAGGAAAGATGAAAGGATTCGAGGTAAGCGTGTAAGGAAAGTGAAAAGGTGATTGGCTTAAACTCGCCCCAAACTACATAATAAAGGTGTAATAAAATCAGTTGCACCCACTCATAACCATACCGTGAAATTTTCAAGTTCGACTGAATCCCAGGAATGCAACTTAATAATCATAAAGTGATGCATATTTCACTTTATCCATTATAAAGTCATGTACCAACCTTGTAGAATAAAACTACTTTTGTGCTTGCGTACCTAGCTACCTGGAAAAACTTCATTCCTTTAATTAACGATTAACAAAATAGTTGGGATTTATAAGAACGATGGACGGTGGCTTTAGAAAATCTCCAACTACAAATAAAACCAACCAAGAAACATGCACAGATAAGGTAGATTATTAAGATTATTTTAAAGATTTCATCTTTTTGACCAAAACAAATCAGGTAGAACGAGAAAATGCGTCTAGGTACATTTTTTCTCATTCTTGGTAAGATTTTTAAATTCATATTGTTTTAACAAATGCACACCTGCATACAAACATTCATAATCTAATTAGATATGGGTAGAAAATTGATGTGGTTTTGGGGCGGATTTAACAAGTTGCGTGCAGGCTTTTTCGTCGTTTTTACTTTTATTCGAGATTCACTTGTATTTTCAGTTTTCTGGATGACTGTTTTTGCTGACGGAGATGCTATGTATTTTCTTCTTAAACAACAAAGAAAAAATTTGTTTGGGCAGAGCAAGAGCAATCATATCAAATCATCCTTTAGGCGATTTTGATGATTATAACACCTTGACAGTCGGAAGAAAGCGTTTAGCAGTAACACCTTCCTCAATTCCATCACTGGGATTGAGCTAATGCTACTGTTCAGTTTGGAAAATATTTCTGATTCAAAATATTCAAGATCACTATCACTAGTCATCAGAATCCAGAAGCATAATGCAGGTGAGTAGGGTTGATTGCTGCTATTGCTACTGACAGAAAGTAACAACAATACCATAGGGCAATCGAGAGAAAAAGTGTTCAGCCCAGCACAACAGCTAAGCGTCATCGTTGCGCTCTGCGAGGAAAAAAAAGAATTTGAAGAAAATTATTACGATTTTTTTTATCCTGAAGAGAAAAGGCAAATGTACGTTACGTGTAGTTTCATTCACAAAGCCTTACATCAAGTCATAATCGGTCCTAAAGAAAAAATTGAATAGATAAATAAATTATGTAGAGACAAATACAATTAACAATGCATTCGACCATCCCTATTGATAACATCCGTTAAATCGAACAATCAACATCGCATTTTTTTAACTGCATTTGGATTGTGGTTTCAATTCATTCGGTGTTACCCTCAAAAGCAAACAATTTGAACAAGACAACTTTTTTAAACGCCGCAAAAAGGGATGACAATTTGCTATTAGCATTGATCAATGAAGAAGTCATTTGATCGGGTAACTTGTCTTTAAAGATAGCATCTGCACGACCTCATAAATCCGATCTCTTTAGAGCCGATCCCAAGATCCCATCCCATCCCATGAAAGATGCCGAAATGAGTCGCACTGATTTTTACTTCTCTCCCTCTTTCCCAAATATATTCAGAGCGATTTAGTCATCTCTCTATAGAAATGAGCGTAGAAATGCGGCCGTGTGTGAATAATTAAGTGGTTTTCTCTTATGCTTTCAGGTAGTTTGCCACATGTGCTGCAGAAGCAAAACCTCCTCCAAATTGCATTCCATCTCATATGAAGATGAACGAAGGAAGATTAGAGGAAGGTATTTAAATGGCATGATTTAGTATTCAGATCATGCCCAACTGCAAGAGCAAATGGTTGAGACTGAATCATTTCTCTGTTTGTCTATATCAAAAACTGACCTGACTAGTATAATGCTTACCCCCACACCATTATTGCTTCACATTTTAGACCCAAGAACAAAAACTGACTGGGAATTTCTTAGTTGATCGAATTGTAATTGTAAGTGCGTCCACAGCAGCCCACGACATTACCACATCAAAGGGGCGACAGGTGAAGTTGATTGATCTAAAACAACAACATCATAATCATCTTGTCGATCGTTGATAACCATCGATGATGGAACCATAAATTATCCTTTTTCATTGGTACGATCCTCCCAAATTTGAAGCGGTGCAAAGATTACATCAAACTTTAAAAACGATGACCAGACAAATCCCTCAATAAGTTAATTTGCTGATAATGGAGTTTAAACAATTTAAAAACTACGCATACATATTTTGAAACATCTTCAAAGTATTAAACCATTAAAGTGATCAAAAAATTTAAAGTTATATGGTATTAACGATGATGACTTGATAGTTTGTAAAAACTTTTTTTCATGCGATTTTTATAGTATTATCATTATTGGTAATGACAATTCACCCCATTCCAAACGTAGCGATTGGATAGTGTGAGATCAAGATTCATAATCCCGTCATAATGAAGAAAAGAAAGAGATAGCCAACAATTCTTATGACCGTAATATACGTTCTCCATCGTGTAAAAAGGAGTTTGGCCGGAACGTGAGTTTTGAGCAAATCGGCAATAATGCCACTTGATGTAGCCCTAGCCCAAAGCTCCTTCTAATGGCAACCCAACAGTTTTCACAAGCAAAATGTAGAGATAGCTATGAAGGCATCCATGCAGGTCTGGAATTTTGCCTTGCCTTTCACCAAGCAAGGTGAAAGGAACATTGCAAAAAAGTTCTAAAAATTCATCGCAAATATTACCTACATTATCCACCTACATACAACCTCTTTTACAAGGAAGCTCATCATCGGTCAATGGAGAACTACACACATTTCTAAAGTAAACTTTAGCTTTCCACCTACACAATTACTATTACTATTACCCTCCACCAAAAATAGGAACTCACGCCGTGTTCCCTCCAAAGAAAACTACTCTTTCTACGAACGAGTTTAGGATTTTGAGTAGAAAACACGGAGCAATGATGAGAGTCCATCGGAGAGAAAGAAATGGTTGTTTTTTACCAGGTCAGATCCGAAGAACTCGCACGTGCAGCTCTAGTGAGACTTGTGCTGCGTGGGTTGTCCTTGTCGATGGAGCTTTCTTCTGTCGGGGCTAGCAAAAAAACCTGGTGAGGCTAAAAGGGAGACTGACTTCAATCTTACATTCTTCTTGTGTCTTTCGCCCATCCGTTTCCCTCTGTGTGTGTTCTACATATTTCATACACGAGGGGAAGAACTCTACGAAAAACAGTCCCAATTCTCCTTAGTCCACACACGAGCATATAATACTTCGAGGAAAAGTTATCATCTCATGGATGTGCACACATAATGGATACTCACATAGCAAATAATAATAATAATTCCTTCACATTTCCTCCTCATGCTCATTCTTCTTATGGAAATGTTTCGTGAAAATCTCCTTCCACTCGACGGCTGCACGTGCAACTCTCAAAGCTGAAAGAATAACAATTGCTTCTTCGAAACCGTCACTTAAGTCAGCTCAGTTCGCATCTCACATCCATAAGGAATGCATCTACTCCTTCCTGAGGAATGGAATGGTATGATCATATAACTTTTCATGTTTATTATGCAACCGCAAGCACTACACCTTACTCTTGATCTAAGCGAGCGTGATGTGATTCACTGTCTTTTTCCTCTAAAAAAATGAACAGACAGAGAGACGAGAGCCCTAGTCTACAGTGACGATAATCATTGTAATGAGATGCTTAAGTAATAAAAAATAAGATGGAAAGTGTATTGCTCACTGCTCATATCTTACATGATGAACTCATGATTTAGAGAATGGCCGTTGGCTGGCTTGCCAGTAACAAGAAATGATCACATCACATGGCATAACTTGGTAAATAGAAGGAAAAACTTACATTTAAAAGCAAACGAGGCAAGCACGTTTTGAGTGCAAAAAATGCAACTTTCAAGAAAATCACTGCTTTTTAAAACCGATTCCAAATAAATTCTCTCTCTGACTGCCTCCAAGACAAACGACAACTCGCTTGGTCGTGAGCTGCTGGGGGATAACAAGGCCCAACAACAGGGTATTGAAAAGATAAGCGGCACACTTGAGCACATAAATGAATGTATGGTGGATTTTGACATGTTTATATCATTTTATTATCACATATTAGTATTACTTGAACATTATATATTTTCTTCCGATTCCCCGTGGTGAGCTTGTCTCTCTAGATTTTCACGAGTAGCGAAAGATGCGAGATGCATAAAAAAGCCAGTTTTTTTCTACGTAGTCATCCCGTCTCTCTCTATCTGGTTTGAATGAGGCTTTCTTGAAATTACATCATCATCATCCGGTTTTCATCTCTTACTTTTTTCTGCATGAATGTAATAGGGAGAGAAAAAAACTTAAGAAAAAAAACTAAAATATGCCTTCATTTTCTCCCTCTCTGTTTACTTTACGAAGTTCGTAAAAATGTAATTTTCATTTCAAAGCCCTTGTCCGACAAGCCTTCTGACATTCATTTGAAAAAAACCTTGAAAAATATATTACCTTGTATGATACTTTACGCTGTCATGCTGCCGGGATTCACCTAAAAAATTTCATTGAAGAAGTTGAAAGAGCGTGGATTAGTTCGGTTGGGTTGCTGCATCTCAACTTGATTCCCTCACGACTTGTCTCCCCTCGTGTGCCATAACGCTTATCATTTGAATACCATACCATTCATCCGTTTCCCTTTTAATCTTTATGTGGCTCCGATTAAACTAGAAACCCAGTTTGGGGAGTCGCATGGATGAGGCTTCCAAGAATTTGGAGCAAATTTATGTATGTCACGCCGTGGTTATATGGTGGCGGTGGTATGGTGTCAGTGACAGGGAACAGAAATGGTTCTTTATTGTGTCCCCATGCATAAGTAGGCTCGACTGAATAGCAACCTTCCCATGTGTACATGTTTCTTACAAGGAATTACTTTTTCTTTACTTCTCTCTCTGGATGTCTTCATTTTTTGGATTATATGCTCCAGTTTCATTTCTTATGAAGTCTCAGCTGGCCGATTTACTTTCGATGGAGTGGTTGTTTCCTCCCATTATCTATCTAACATATATTTTCACAGTGAGTAATAGCATTAGACACGGGGGATGGTTACGGGTGTGGGTATGTTACATGAGTTATTTAGGTGGTTGCTCTTATTTCATGGGAATTGTGGAGGAGAAAGAACATTTTTGACAGTAATCCTTTTTCTTCTTAAAGCCCACGTGTACTTGCAACAACATCATCATGCATACTTTGTATCTCCAGTAATACCTATATGTGCACCGCTGGCACATCGACATCGTCGGGGGAGAAAAAAATGAGCCCGTTTGCCTAAAGTGTAAGCAAGATCCAAAAAAGAAAGTGTTTCCTGATTTTGATTTACCGAAAATTATTACGTGAGGGAAAAGCAAGGAAGATTCTTTTGGAAATCTGGTAGACGAGACGAACATGTAATTTAGCATTTTTTAAAAGACAAGTCAAGAGTCGAGAGATATGCATCAAATTATGTATTAAAAACTTGACACTTGCTCTCCCAATTCCCAGACCGTAATATTCCGCTAAAATATAATGTTCAACCACATATACATGATCTGATCACTCCCAGACCACTGCACTGCACTGCTTTTGGCAGAATGCTGACAAATCTTTCATGGTTGTAGGTGTAATGTAAAAAGACAAACGGGGTTTTGGCAATGATACGTATATAATATGAAATGATTTCATGAAAACACTGCCTGATAAGAGATCGCATGAAATTGCTCCTCGCATGTTTTTGTTGCATAGTTAGAAACTGATGATGGGACGTCGCCTGTCGACGTCTGTGACCCCATCCATTTAGACAATGAATTCACGCCAAGCCCCGCGCCACGCTCTCTGTCGCTTGTTATAAAATGAAAAACCTAAGTGTAGAAACTACTACAGAAAAATTGTCAATTTCTTGCTTCATTTCTCTTACAACTGTGTAGATAGTCTTTTGATTAAGTACGTATGCGAAAAAATGTAAAATATTTGAGTGAATTCTATCGAAAACTATAGGGCTTGAACATGAACTACAAAAATTTCCATTGCTCAGCTCGGCAAATTCAGGTCATAATTGCCCAACATTTCCATGCAAAAGTTTCGTAAAACTATTACTGTGAAAAAGCACACGTGAACGATTACTGTGAGCGAAAACGTGAAATTATTTTGAATTATTTCATTCTAATTAAAGCAATTGTCTTAAATGGGGTGTTGATTGAATCTTTTCCCCTGGATTTAATTGAATCGAGAAAAGCACTATCAAAAAGTGAAAGGATGAAGGTGATTGAAATAGAAAGAATTAGGATTGTTATCAATGTACCACGGATTATAACATCATTAGGTAGGTATAAACAATAAGAACAAATTTTAATTCGGCTCATGATACTTGTTTTCTTCATGCTTCATTTATTAATTTTTATCAAAACGAGAATCAATACTAATTTTACAAGTAGAAAATCTCATTATTAGAGGCTCTCTAATTTAGAGCATTTAATATTCGTAATTAATCACTTCAAATCGCAGAACCACGGAAAATATCACATTTTTGACTTTTATTCAAACTTGACTAACTATGCCATGAAAGTCTTGGGTTGTTTCTAACACAATACTATAAATCGCTTCTTCATTTCTAATAGCACGTCTTCAGAAACCTGCAGATAGAATAAAAAAGACAGCAGCAATTAGTAAAACAATACAACCAAGTCAACCAAGATCACAAACGATCAAACGACTTATGATACGATAAATAAGAATTTGAATTTAGTACCCTGTTTGTTGGAGGACACCTTCCCCAAAAATCCAAGCAAAAACCAAAACCAAGATTTCATTTTCAATAACACGAGACGACAAGAAACATCAGTTAACTCCACTGGGTCCGTTTGTCTTCTACATTTTAGTCTTAAAATTTTCAGTCCTACGATAAAAGACCCAAACGGCGAAACATTAGAATCATCTTAACATTTCATGAATGTCCGAAGTAATTAATGAGGCGAGTGGAGATTAAGACTTACTTTTGAGGCACGATACTGGCTTCGTAGTAGTAATAAGCAAGTGATCCCGTTCCACATCCTCAAACATGGCCTCAGTAAATGTCTGGATTTGTTGGCATTCCATTATACTCAGCCCAGTAATTACATCATCTACCATATCCACGTACTTGGTGTTCAAAATCAGCTCTTCGATATCCGGCATGGTATCATAAACGATGTTCAAAATTCCCAAATATGCAGCTACCTCCAATAACTTGATGTTTGGAAACAAATGGGCAGCATGTTGCATGCTAACTTCGTCCACAAAGTCGCCAGGTAATTTCAATTCTTCAACCGTTGTCACAGGCTGGATCCCAAATTTTAGAAATTCGTCCCACTCGTCCATCGCATTGGTAAAAGATAGGCGCTTTAACACAGGGAACTGGTTCTTGTAGGAAATATTTGGATAGGAAATACAACTCCGTCCAAGGACCGACCCTTTGATCATCAGCGACTTCAAACTTTTCATGCACGGAAACTCAACTGAGAAGCTAGAACTCATTGCAAAATCTGCAATCTTCAGTCTTTGTAAAGTTGTGCTTTGACTTTGTAGAAAGATTTTCAGACTTTCTTCATCAAGCAGAGATCCCCAGAAATCGAAGAACAATGTCTTCAGCTTCAACTTCATTTTGCTCAGGTATATCAAGTGGTCATTCTCAATTTGTGCGGCGATCTCCAGATTTGAGATTTTCACGCATTTTGCTGTAGTAATCGATTCCAGGAAACGGGTTACCGCTTTCCCATTAACCGCATTGTGATCCACGAGCATCAGCTTATCTAATGCTGGTGCGTTTGCCAAGACATTCGTAATGAATTGGAAGTTGTGTTCCATAAGATCCTCCGGTTGGATGATATGCAATGTGAAGATTTCCAACGATGGGAAGACAAGACCTTCTGGAATATTTTGACTAAACAAGCTGTTCCCCCATTCGTCCCTTATCGTGAGTTCTGTTACGACAGGACTAATTCTTTGGAAGAAATCCGTCAAAAGTGCTTCATCCTCTGGTCTACGCCGTATTGATGTGCCCACGTCTATTCTCACATAAGGAAAGTTTGAGCTGGCGTCCATACACTGGATAAACTGGGCCATGTCTTCGAGTCCATGATTCCTTATATTTGTCCAGTAATTATCGCTGTTGAAGCTGACATAACCACATTTTCGTTTCAAGTAGGGAATGCTTAGGCTGTTCCACATGGAGTTCACCTGTCTACATGATTTGAGATCTTCTAGCTGGAGGAAGCTCAGCAGTTTTCGCATCACCTGCAAATATGAAAGGTAATAGCCACTGTAAAGTAAATTGCAATTAATCGAAACACCCTATATCTGACTCCGTTATGTCACTTATTAACTTGCGACCTTTAGGTGAAACTTACAACTTCATGATTCAACGGATTCTTGCGTGCTTGGTCCGCCTCTTCATCTTCTGCATTGACTTCACCGGGGTTTTCATTGAGCCCTCTTTCATCTATTGCTTCTGCCATCCCGATTGGGGGATTGGAACGGAAGGGCAGCTTCCTTCATCCAAGATAGCGTCACCGTCAAATCAATAAACCATCGACGAGATCCCTGTTTTAGACAAAAAATTAACATCAATTTGATTAAATTCTCCTAATAATCATGGATTACCACCGGAGGCATTAAGTAAGGCAGTATTTATAACTCGTTCGTGTATTGTCTTATCACTGTAACTTTTAAGTTTTATAAAATTTACCTTCTTCAATAATTCCACTCCAACAACCTAGGTATATGTCAAAATGCTTTTATTTCTAAATCTCACAATCCGTAAATCCGTCGCTCGTTGTTCCTTTTGCGTGCATGTAGTAAAATAACTGATTGATAACTAAAAGCTAAATGAATTACGTTAAATTTAATTGCATAAATTTCTAATTATAAATTTTTGCACAGGAATAATATATGCAATAAAAATACCAAAAATCAGGAGATTTCTCTTTTCAACATCATTTCCCACACAATAGCCAGCTGTATTTGGGTATTCACTATTTGCTACACAACCCAATCAACAACAAAACAGAGGAAATATGAGAAATGAAAGTGAGTAGACGCGCTCTGCCGGCTCTCTCCTTCGACTCGTTCCTTGCGTCCCTCAACTCATGAATTTGGCGATGAGTGAACAAAGACAAGCGTTTGCAAATCCCATGTTTTTATACAAGTTCATCGCATGGCATGCATCGTCAAAGCATTTTTATTTAGTGCTTTCCCTGCCAGCATAATAATATCTTTTCTTTAAAAAAAATTAGATCGGCTATTATATCGGTACCTTAAATATAATATATTATGCGGGTTTGGTTTTAAACGGAAAAAACATTAATAATAAAATAAACATTAATAATAAAAATTTAATGTTTGAATAAATTTAAAATTATTTAAAATTATAAAATAGTTTAAAATGGAGATTGGGAACACCAAACAATTACTAGATTGGTCTATTCTCATGATAATGATTGTTTATAATCTGCTAGCTAGCCCCTCCCTCACCTGAGATTCTTCAAATTCACTGATAATGAGTCTTTACAGTGTGTAATGAATGCTTGGAAACAACTTTATAAGGAGGCAATATATGTAATGTCGAAACGGAATTAGTAACTGGGGTCTCATTGTAAGTTTACTATTTCAGTTTAACCCTTTTCAGTAGCAAGGCCAGTTCCTGAGAGTAAAATTGAGGATAAATCAGCCTAATCATGTCAGCGCACTCACAGGGCAACATAAGGGTAATTTTTACACATAATATACGGTTCGAATAAATTTAGATTAGAAATGGCAGTTGCAATTAGGTATTATGTACTAGTATATGGGTTTTCATTAGACATTTCACAATTTAAATTGACAAGGATAAAGGTATTATACCTACCTAACCTACTTATCTTTGTAATATCCCAGCTCCCTCCAAGATGGATAGAGCTGAATATAACGAAACGGGAATGTGCAACTTTTATCGCTGGAACTGGGGAGGATGCTGTATGTCAGTGTGGGCGGAGAAAAGTAAAAACAAGTTTTTGCTTCTTAATTTTCAGACCAATCTACATTTTAAACATTTCGTAAGAGGTCAAATGATTTGTAGACTAACAATAAACTTATTAACTCTAGATCGACCATAAAGACTTCGCAAAGCATCAACATAGACCTGAACTTTGGTCACCTGCACTTCATACAAAAACATTTAATACGGATGCTTACGGGACGATTCTCTTTGAAGGGGAACATCACCCCAATAAAGCTCACGTAACGCGATATTTAAAAAAAAATAACTATTTGAAAAATTAAAATTACCTTAAGTAAGCAACATAAATAATTAAAGATTGTTGCCTGCAGTATGTTCGACTATCCTATGACACCAATCCGGAAACAATTGTCCAACTAATGACCTATGTTTGGAACTTGGATATGCCTCAACTACTCATTTCCGTCCGTGGAGGTAGTACAAACTTTGAAATGCCCCCAAGGCTAGGGAAAATATTCCAAGCTGGGATTACTAAAGCTGCAAGAAATACAAACGCGTGGGTCTTCTCCAACGGTGTCAACACCGGGGTCGCAAAGCATTTGGGAATTGCTATGGCCCACGAAAAGTGGGTTAATGGACCAAAGAAAGGGAGAGTCGTCTCTGTAGGGATGGCACCTTGGGGAATGATTGAAAATAGGGGGGATCTTCTAGGGAGGAATAAAGATAGAACTTACAGTCCTTTGGATCAAGCCAACTCCAGATTTTTACATTTGAACCCAAGTCACTCTAATTTTCTACTTGTGGATAACGGAAGCGTTGGAAAAGTTGGAGGAGAAAATTTCTTGAGAAGGAGGCTGGAAAAATATATCGCAAGTTTCCCCACAAGTCCAAGTACGGATAGGAAGTCTCTGCTTATTACATAGCTGTAGCTTGTACATATTAGTTTCTTGGTTTAAATATATCTTTTAAAACGTTGCTTTTGTCAAGATAGAGGATGCGACACCCCAGTCGTGGTGATTGTAGTTGAAGGTGGATTCTACACATTATGTCAAATTAGTGATTACCTCCACGATGATCCACCCATTCCAATTGTGATTTTCGCCGGAACTGGAAGATCCGCTGATTTGATCGCATGGACTGTTCGAAAAGTGCTATCAGAAGACGAGTTTAATAACATGAAGGAAATAATTTATCAAAAAATTATTCACCTGTATCAACTCAATGATGATAGTAAATGCGCTGTATTGTACCAAGAGCTGAGAAACATATTTAAGATGAAAAACTTGGTGAGCATAAATATAAATTCCCAATCTTCAAAATTAACTTTTGACTTGACACTAGTTCCTTTGGCAAGTTCACTTATGGGTTAAATTGTACTTAAGATAACTGTGTACAACCCTCACTCGACAACTCAAGAGGAGGAATTCGATGCTGTCATCTTATCGTCTATTTTTAGATCACAGCACTGGACACCTTTAGAAGTAAGATTTTTTAAACTTCTCCTTCGCTATGATTTTAAACATTGGCAAAATGAGCAAAAGTAACATGGAATGGAATATCTTTCAGCAACTTTCCCTGACACTTGTCTGGAACCGGGTGGATATCGCCCAAGCGGAAGTCTTCATTTATGGGCGGGACTGGTCTCGAGATCACCTGGAACATGCGATGATGGAGGCTCTGGTCTCGAATCGCATAGACTTCGTCAATCTCCTCCTCGAGCATGGTCTCAACATGCAAACATTCTTGACAGCAAATCGCTTGGAATCTTTGTACAGCTTGGCTTACATGAACTCAACGGTGATGGAATCCCTTCTAATTGAACTTGCTCAAGTTCGGATGGCCCACCGAAACAAAAAGAAAGCGGAAGTTCGTAAAATGGATCTGACTCTTCACGATATTGGCATCGCTTTGAGTCACATGATGGGCCATATTTATCGTTCAAACTATGTCCATATAAGAACCAGGCTTCACCATCCCCCGGAAGGGGATGCGGCAGAGATGAAAACGCAAACCTTTGCCCGACCTTTTGATGATCTTTTCGTATGGGCAGTTTTGACTAAGCGGCATGATTTGGCGAAATTATTGTGGGTTCATGGTCACGGAGCATTGGCAAAATCCCTTGTTGCAGTAAAGCTGAATAAATATTTGGCGGAGGAAGCAAGAACAATGATGACGACTTTGGTTGATGAATTTGAAAGTAATGCGGAAGAGTGGGAAAGCCTATCTCTTTCTCTTTTAGATTCTTGCTTCCGCCAAGACTCTAAACTTGCTAGAGAGCTGCTCACAATGGAGCTGGATAACTGGTCACATCAAACATGTCTTGCTTTGGGGGTGATGGCAAACCACAGAATGCTCTTGGGTCATCCATGCTGTCAAATCCTCTTAGCTGATTTATGGATGGGTCCGTTAAACATGAGGACTAACAGAAGTTTGAAGATCGTCCTGGGCACAATCTTCCCTCCAATCGCGATATTTTGGGAATTCAAATCTAAAGAGGAGTTCCAACTACTACCCCACCAGGAGAAAAACGTACCTAACGACATTGTGCAGCATCACAGGGATATGGATGAAGAAGTTGAGGTTGAACATGCCTTACAAATGCGGGATTTCGACTTTCAGAAGACTAACTACCCGGTTCTGGACAAGGAAAGTTTTGCAACGTACATCGGGGATGAGTCCAAAACCCCATCGAACGTCTTTCGAAATCGGAATAAAGGGAAGAAGACAGATCTGGCGGAGGTCGTCAGCAAAATAGAATTTGGGAATAATCAGGGCACGGCTGCAGTTGAGCAACAAGGGGAAAATAACTTCCGCGGTATTCGTATTGAGGGTGCGAATAAACCACGCGTAGCTTTCCGAAATGGGGGTCAGAACCAAACTACAGGTAACAATCAGAAGAGGTCACTAATATTATCAACAAGTACCTCCACGTCACTCCAAAGCACCATAATTGCTAAAGTTGGTGGAGCCCCGCAAGTTCATAGCAAGATGCACCTGCCCAGAAGAAATGTGCAACTACAAACTTGGGGATCAGGTGCTTTGTCTGGCTTTGTCACAACTCAACATAATTTGAAGCCTTGGGAGAAGTTGATCGAATTTCAAAGGGCACCTGTTACCAACTTTTATCGACATACGGTATAACCCGAATCGCTAATTAATTTAATTGATGATAATAGTTTAATTGTTTTATTACTGAAAGTTATGCTATCTTTCTTGTCTTATTTGCCAGATCGCATATTTAATCTTCCTCGTTGCTCTAATGTATGTAATCCTATATCCTCAAGATGAAGTCAAAGTTGGATGGGTAGAGATTTACGTGATTTCATATTTGGCTACTCTGGGTTTGGAGTGCATACGCGAGTTTATTCTCATCGACGCACTAAACTTTTCGAAGAGGGTTGCTCGTATGAAAAATTATGGGTGGTCCGTTATGGACATCTTGGTTATTCTCTTCTTTTTAGCTGGAACTGCTTTAAGATTAACAACTAGTTTCGAATACGGGATGTTGATATATCGGACTTCCAGTATATATTGGAACATGAGACTTTATAAGTATTTGGGAGTTCATAGATTCGTTGGGCCCAAAATTGTTATGATGTCAAGAATGTTTTCTCATATGGTAGGTATTTCGTGAATTACCTTATTCCAAATTCCAACAAAGATAGTTTTAAATATTTGGTAATGCTCACCATTTTAAATGTAATTTTAGGCATGTTTTGGAATGATTATATTGGTGGTCATCATATCCTTTGGGATTGCCAGAGAAGCCATTCAGTATCCAGAATCAAACCCTACATGGGCTGATTTGGCGGAAGCGTTACTTGAGCCGTTAGTACTTATTTATTTTATTAATGGGGATTTTTGCAGTTATTCGGGATTGTGTTTATTTCTGTTTAAATTTTAGACAAGCAGAAATCGTAAAATGAATTCATGACATTTTTCTTAATTGCAGTTACGTGATGATGTTCGGTGAGGTAGAATTAAGCAGCCTTAGTCCACAGGTAAACTTGAAAGACATGCTGAAACAACAGCAACTGTATATAGGCTCCCATTTTTAACCAAACACTCCGCGAAAAACAATAATTAACTCAATGAAAACATTGATTTCTAATCAGTGCGAGGATGGAAGTTGCCCTATAGGGGCGTGGCTTATCCCAATTTGTTGGGTTATGTATATGATGGTCTCCAACATTTTGATTGTGAACGTTCTCATCGCCGTCTTCAACGGTATTTACGAAGAAGTTGATGCCCAAGCTATCGAGGTACTTGTGATTTTTCCAATTGAGGTACACTTACCAAAACCAATTTATTTGCACAAAATAAGTAAAAACGACATTTACTCTTAAAAGGTGTGGATGTTTCAACGGTTCACATTTGTAATGGAATTCGAGCAAAAGCCGCTGCTTCCCCCTCCTTTCATAATACTCTGTCATTTATTATCCATCCTCAAATTCACTTACAAAAAGTGCGTCCGATGCATTTGTGAGGAGGAATTGTTGGATCAGGATCTAGATGACGATGAAACACCTCACGTGATGGCGAAAAATGATCAAAATCTGAAGTCATTCTTGAGTCCAACTGAGCAACATATGGTATGAATGACGACCACATAATTTTTAAAATTTATTGATGACTTTCTCCATGATGCTTTCTCCATACATGCTTCATACATAAATAGGTATATGACTTTGAAGAGGAGAACGTTGACTTGATACGTCACCTACTCTCCAATAAGGATCCTCAAGGTGCCTCAGTCGCGGGCACAGAAATCATGCTGGCATATCGGGCTGGAATGGTCCCCTTCGCGTCCGAAAAGTCAACGATGCAACAGTTGAAGCAAAGTCTGAAGGAGCTATATAATGACATGGAGGCTCAAAAAGCAAAGCTGGATAAACTCGTTGAAATATGGGAAATGGAGTTGAATGAAAGTGAAGAGAATGTCGAGCCTAATGATAACGGGGAGTCGTTGGCAATCAGCGCCGGCTCAAGTGGAACCTTTGACTTCAGTCGTAACCAATCATTTACTAAGGAGTCGAGGACAAGTAGATCAACTGTCAGACAATAGCACTGGGGCACTATGCGATTCCTGTAGTATAACTTATGATTATAATAAATGAAAATGTTTTATCGCCAAACAATCCACAAAAGTAGCATATAACACTCCAATATTTATTTTAAATCTAAAGTAGATTGAAAAAGGTATACAATAATTACATATTACAATTATCATTAGCGATCAATGCTTTTTGAAATCATTACATCTCATTACATTACCCTTTCAGAGAGCTTGCAAACTTGTGTATTGAGAATAACCAAATATTGCATCTGATACAAGGTGAAAGTATCCTAACCTATTTACAATTTTTGAAGGAATTCTTACAACATTGGAAATCATATTTATTCGACACAAGAACGTAGCTAGGAAGAGTTTGATTTTAATATTTATACTGGCACTAAATGAACTATGTATGATATAGAACATAATGTTTTTCTTGCATTTCAACTTGCATACAATTTACAAAAAACTTTCACTTGGATTAGTATATAAAGCACATTATACCGACGGATCATTTTCATATTAAAAGAACTTCTTCCTTAATTTGCTCAAAGCATCTAAACATGAAATAATGAAAACAACATGAGAACCAGACATTATTTATTGCACTAACAGATTATGGATCCTTTAAAAAATACATAAGTTTAACTAGTATAGCTACAACAACTTCTCAACATTAAAGTGTAGAAAGAAACTAAGTTCAAAACACGCGGAACTATTTCTAGCTGTAACAAAGGAAAATGTTGACTGTAAGATTGTTTTAATGATCTGACAAAAAAATATGTACATTTTATAAAACTAAATATATTAGTACAAGTTCTGGCATTTTTATTCATAACATTGATGAGTTAATATTGTCTCGATTTAAAGATAAGGATATGCAAACTTGATGATTTGTGATTTGTGGCTTTGGTTTTGATACACATCTAGTTCCATTGTTGGACTATCGACATTCCTCGTTCCAAGACATAACTTACGACGAATAAAATTAACGATATAACACGGAAAAATGTAAAAATCTTGTATTTATAAACACTTTTAGCTCGAAAAATTATTCGATTCGATGGCACAACTCGAGTAAATTAAATCATCTAATACTCCATAAGTATTTTATACATGGATTTACCATCATTTCATTAACTTCTAAACTTACAATTCAATTCGAATCTCATAATATTTATGTCGTCATTAATTACTTTAACAAAGTTATATATGTATAGATGTACCTTAATATGTAAGTATGTACATATGATAAAATTGTATATTGAAATATCGAATGCTTCTTTGCAACTGGTCCGTTCCCATTTGTAACAAAAGTTACGCTTGAAGAATTATGTAAAAACCTATGCATATGCTTGAGTAATACAAGTAATACCGTTTTGACAGTTTACCTAAAATTAAGGTAAGGTATTGATACTTTGAAACTCGTAAATCCCTGCATTCAACATACATTCTTCAAAAGTCACAAAAAAATTATCATGATAAAATAATAAATATATCTCAGATTTAAGAATTTCACCAAAATTTCTGAATAGTCACATGAACTGGATATGAGTAGGTAATTAACATTATACATAGTTTTTTCACCAATCTCAAAATTGAGATTCAATGTACCAGATTAAGTTTCTGAATAAAAATGTGATGCATGGGCACATACCTAAAGTATATCAAATTAGTCGGCACTATAAACGACCAATAATAAAAATTGATAAGCCCTTTTACAGTTTAAAATACTCGTATCGTTTTATCACTGCGAGGAAGCACCAATCTTTTGCAAGTTCCTTCCCAAGTTGGAAGGAATCGGCCCCTACTTACATAAAAAGTATATTTCTCATTCTCATCTTTCCCAACAACAAAAACAAGTGTAGTAGAGTACAATTTTAAGTATTGAAAAGTCCGGATAAAGTTAAAAAAACATAACTATTAGTACCTATGCACACTCATGCCATTTTGCCCAATTTTCATGCACTCATCAGCGTCAAACATGCTTAAGTGACTACGTCATCACGGGAGTTTGAATTATGTTAATGACTTACAGGTAGTAAATATAGTCGGATGTCAGTTTTTGTTTGGAAAATAATTTTTAATGCTTTATAAATTTAATACATTTTTTCTCTAATCACTGATATTGATTGAGGACATCCTTACTCCTGTCAGGGTAAAGTAAGTAGCCAGGAATAAGTCATTTCAGTCTTATTTGACTTCACTGGCAATAATGCCCAATGCCTACATAAACATGTTGCTCGAGTGAAAATAGTAGTAATAATTGGACCATTGTTGACAAGTTGAATAGTCCTACTAATGAAATCATAAAAAAGTAAAATTAAAGCGTTGGGCATTAATCAGGATTGGTAGCTGAGAGGTGGCGCAATGCAATCCAGTGGAATTCGACAGTCACCTCTACTATTAGCTAAATTACTATTGGCATTGTTCAAGCAGTTGTTGATATGAGTGGCAACGGCAAAGCTGTCACTACTGCTGGTATCGAGGCTGCCACTGTACGCCCTAAAATTATTGGAGGCTTCGGCATCTCCTACTATGAGTTGAGGCTGTTGCCCAAGGTAGTCAGCCATGGGGATCGGAATGCTTACAGAATTACTGTGGCGTCTTGCTGGACGCTGCTTCATACAATTATTATTCTCCTTCATGGAGGATAGCGAGGGACGCTCCAGAGTATGCGATTTCATCGCGTTAGGCAAGATCACCTTCCGTTTGCTAAATTCTACCGTCGCAGTTGTCGTATCACTGTCATATCCCTTGGGAGGCGATACAGATGGCCAGTCTTCTCGATGAGAAAGATCATGTTCGATTTTGATATAGCCATGTTTGGCGGCACTAGACTTGTTGCTCCGCTTTGTGGACAGGAGGAAGTTCACTAGGACAAACTCAATGAGGACTGCTGCGAAAAAGTTGCAGATGGAGAAACTGACAAGCGTGAGCCGGAAGTTGAAGGATGGTGGGACTTTCAGCTCAAGAAGACTCACCAGAAACGGAGCAGGATATAAGACAATGTAGGCTGTGAGACTGGTGAGGATGGTCAGGGACAGCATGAGATATTTATTTGTCCAGAAGCCCCTCCTATACGGACTCCCTTGTGAGAACACCACAGCCATGATTATGTACTGGAAGGCGGAAATTGCGAAAACGGAATAAGTTTCGTAAGTCGCTACTTCATCTGCATCCGACTTATTAGCGACAACGTCGACGTACCAAGGTTGCTGTTTTACGTACCAAAATCCTAACACTTGAAATCCCAGAGTGGACAACATATGTAGTAAAATTGACACTATTGGGGGAATCGAAACTAAATTCGCTGAAGGTGGCTGCTTCACCAAACCTCCTGGATAAGGCTCCGTATGACCAAATGTAAAGGCAAAAATGGATATGAGAAATAGATCAATATAGAGGAACTGCAAATCCGCCAAGTTGGAGTCGATCGTGTACAATAGGATGACTGAGATGAATTGGGCAAGGGAGTAGATTGCCATGTACTTGAAGATTCCAAAGGACGTTACTAGTGCAGCTCGACCTTCCCGAATGAGATCCAATACACAGGTTATGTTAGCCTCTTTGGAAGTGAAAGGCGATGCGACGGAGGACTCCGCTTCGGAAAGGGAAATTCCAGCGTGGGCTGCTTTAAGTGCTCCACAGTCATTTGCTCCATCTCCACACATGGCTGTAAAAAAATAATAGGACGAATGAAAATCAAGGAAAAATATTTTATCTTCCAACTACGGAAAAAGTTGAAGTTTCCAATACAAACAAGTAAACCGTTGGGAACTCATTTTTTACCGCCATCGTCATCTTTCCTAATTCAGTCAGACTATTTTGCAATATTCAAGTTCAACGAACATGGGAATGTACGTATCTATGAGCTCTTGCACAAACAAGAGGAGACAGTTGACGTCCCATACGACCAAAAACTAATTAGTGGGGACTTTGTAGTTACTTAAGTAATCTATATCATTGCTGTGTTGGAGTTGGTATTGCAAACTGACTTGTTGGAGTTCGGTATTGCAAAATCTAATTACAACTATCATTGACTCATTGTGAAACTTGTCCTTTTCAATTATTAGGGTTGATAAAATAGAAGGGTGCAAACTATGGACTTTCACACTGGGATGTTTGCTTTGTAATATAAAATTGTACTTTGTAACTTGATCCTCCAACACAGATTGCCCGTATCCTATTTATATAATTCTACACCAGAAATGTTCAGTTCAAAGGCAATGAAAGTTGAGGGAATGGCAAGGACGCTGTCTCTATCCAATTTGCTATCAATTTTTTCACTTCCGAGGTTGCTTTCACTCACAAAAGTTATTTATAACGCACTAACAAGAAACGAATTATGTGATGAAAGAGGAAAAAACACGAAGTTCTGAGGAACCCGGAAGTGTATGAATCATGTCGGATCTGACATGATAAACTCTATCTCTTCATTTCTGCATGCAATACTAAATCACGCAAGGAATAATTTCCATTTTTGTCCAGCAATCTATTTTGCAAATTATACATGAGTACATACCAACATAATATCCGATGCTCTGCAGGTGTTCCACAAGCTGCTGCTTTTGCTCTGGATTCATCCTGGCAAATACAGATCCTCGGACAAGGATCCTAGGAAGAATTTCCGGATACAGGGTTTTTGCCACAGAGAACGCGTTCCCGGTAATTGCAAAGCGATATCGGTTTACAGGAGTCTCTACGTTGATGAGGTTTTGCTCCATCATTGAGCCATTTCCCACTGAGCCAGGGCTCTGATTGCCATCAGCATCTGTTGCTCCCTATTTCGGTAAATATAATTAGGTAACTTTGTAGCTTTCTGAGATTTTATTTAATATTTGGACACCAAACATACAGTTTCATATTAACAGAAAAGTTAGCACCTACCAATCTAGTCTCGTATGAGTAGATCAGTGTCTGCTTCTGAGAATCCGTCACTTCATATCCAGCTCGGTCCGATTCTGTTGTGACAACAATCACTTTCTCCCCTTTCTCAATCATTGCGCATTCTCGGGCAACACTGATCGCTGTGAGCATATTATCTCCTGCAAGGAATAAGTACATGGAGTTGGGGCAATGTAAGATATTTTCTTTAAATCTTCTTAACATTTAATTATGAGTTTTGCCCGCTTGTGTTCAGTCCAGCAACGTCATAAAAGTATAATTTAATCTGGCCTTGTCAAAAGAATAAGTTTTTCTTTCCCCCGAAGACAAGATTCATACGGAATCCAGAGGCAATTTTCTACTTTTTATCCTCCAAAGTTTGCTATTTTGGAAAAGCTCATTACAACAACGACAAACCAACAAGGAATTTAGAAATTGGATGAATAGCAAATCCTCGTTTGTCATTTGGGCTTAACCACTTTGGTGTCATCAAACAATGCATTTCACCTTGTCAGTACTTTCTTCTGTAAACTAGTTTCTAGGTCACTTATCAAACACACTCGCCCACATTAGCCAAAAATGATTTCCAGGGGCCCATACATCACTTAAGAAAATGTCGTCGCAGGAGAAAGGCTTTATTTATTTCACCGGGTGAGGATAAAAGGATGCAAATATTTATGTAGTTATTTTCTCACCAGTCACCATGATGGTCCTTATTCCAGCTTGTTTGTGACCTTGAATCGCTTGGGTGGTCTCAGGCTTAAGCCGATTCTCCAATATTATCAGACCCAGGAATGTGAGTTTCCCTTCCACTTCTTCTCTAACCACCCGCTGTGCCTTGACATAAGGACAAATTTTCAATTATTCTTCCACTCCCAAGATAAAATATTAAGTAATGCAATCTCATCTCCATGTTGCTTCCTACCTTCACGTAGTTCAGAGACAACTTTCGATATCCCACAGCAATTACTCGGTAGCCATGCTGGGTGTATTTCTCCAAAGTGGCCGTGAAATTTTCAGGGACTGGAATGATCAAAAGTTACATCAAGTAAATTTGCATACTATGGTTCTTATGATACCCACGTCAAACTTTATGTGGAAGGTCAACCAAGCCAACTTTATTGAATTAAACAAACCACAACCGAGCAGAGAACTTTGGGCAGTGCCAAAAATAAAGCGTTTAATATGCTGAAGCATATGTAGGGAATCTGTTATATGAGCCATCCAATAATATACACACTTTCATCTACAGTTGAAAACAGAAAAGAGTCAGGCTACTTAAGGACAGGAATATTTCAAAGGCTAAAATTCCCTTGCGTATTTCATGTATGTACAAGAGTATTCAAGAGGACTTTCTCTTGAAGTGTCATTTGCATAAGTCGACATTGACTAGGTATTTTTCATTTTTCTTTGTATGCGCATATTTTTTCTAGGTTACCTGTCAGTCAAAAACATTATGGAAATTACAAGGAACACTACAAGGATCAAGTTCGTGGTCGTACTAAAACAAGTCATAAAAGTGAGATTCGAAATGAATTTTGTGTTCAAAGGTTTCACTTTGTTAAATCTTCAAAGTTAGAGAGTGTGCATAATTAGGCTGTTATCTTCCTAAGTAGGTAGTTTGGATGACTTCATTGTAAATTCATTTCATCTTGTCCTTGTTTTATGCACGAGGAGGAATTGTAAACACGAAATGTTTTTGTACAAGGATAGACAATTTTTTTTTCAAATATCATTTCTATTTTTGCAAGTTGACCTGTGACCTTTTTTCATACCTGTATCTAAATCACGGAAAATATCAAAATTCCACACGGCTTACCTGTTTCAGGCAGACTCAATGAAACAATCATTTCCGGGGAGCCTTTGCAATACAGCTCGAATTCTGGAGCACCCAGCCGTCGAGTAATAACGGACATCCTTTGAATGGAAGATGAGAAAGGGAACTGTCTCACAATGCCCACCTCGCTCAACACGTCCATTCCCTGGAAGAAAGCGTACATCAAATTATTAATAATAGATGCTTCATCTTCTCATTCTGCACAAACGTAATGGAAGCATACTTTATCAATGCATTAACTTGTTCCAAATTTGTTTTGATTCGTAATTATACAACATGTTTTTAATCTTTCCTCATTAATTTCACTACACACTCATTTCATGCCACTAATTGTAAGATGAAACGGCATGACCTATTTCCCATTTTCCCCCTAGCATCATTTACGCTATTGTTGAGAGATCTAGTGGAGGTTGGAAGTGTGTCATTTCTAATGAATGGAAGAAAAAGTGTCAGCTCTTATGTTACGAAAGTCCAAAGTGTTTTATATTATTACAACTTCCTCCTTGCTCCTCCTATACTACATTAGAGATACATTTGTCAGGTTATAGCATAACAGTCTCAACTTTATGTTTAGGTTTGGGCTAATGAGTTGGAGCATTGAAGCTAATGGCTAGATGCACGTCGGTAACATCATCATCAGTTGGAAATAACACGCTATCTAATTACCGGAAGCTGGGGATGAAGCACTTTCGGCACTGACTTGCAACTAAGATATATACTACATAGTGGCAATAGATATCGCATATGGGTGGATGCTGATGGGGAAAAAATCAAGTGGAACTGACAGCTCTTTAACTACCATGTCTGGATGCCTGTCATCATCACCATGTCATGCCCTTAATATGCGGGAAACTATATAGCTGAAAACTATCCAAACTATAACGTCTTCCCCTCGACTTAACTTTTGTATATATTATAGGTACGTGAGAAACAAGTTAGTATTTAATTTTTGCTTTTACTTTATGCATTCGAAAGGAAACGCAGTTTAGGGTCAATACACTAGAGATAAATAGATTTAACTAGCCAACCGTTAAAGAGAAGTCATGTGATACGTATTGTTTGTGAGTAAACAAGCGTTATAACAAGCGTTTTCAGGCATTCTCGAAAAAATATGTTGTTACTTTGCCTAACATATTAGTATAACTGACTATTAGATAGTTATGTGTACTGATATTTATACAAAGACTATAATTTATAACAATTCCAACTCAAAGGGGAAATCGATCAAACATTCATTTCCACACATCCCTCCATCACGCTCTCCACGAACCAGAAGAAAGCGAGCTAACAAAGCGTGGCATCTCAGCTCGGTTCCAAAAGACCCAACTTTCTATCTAGTAAATACGTCAAAAAAGGGACGGATGGACGGAGGAGAGTTCATTGGCGTAGGCTTTCCTTCTGGCTCATTAGGGCGCTTCTTTATGTTTGTAATTTGAGAAATCAGTGCTAGATACATAATGCTGGTAAATAAACTCCTACACCTTTTTTTATATTTAGCTTTCACCTAACTTGAAGTTGAAAGCATAAACTTGTTTTGGATATTATGGGGGATGGATATTATGTAATTGAGTGAGCTATTTATTTCACAATGATATCCCAAATTGCCTTACCTTTACAAGTTTGGAATGACTCGGAATTTACAAGAATGTTAAAACTAAATAAGTCTGCCTAAGAGTATATGTCTATTGGTAGATATTGTGCAATATGAAGGTTCTCCACTTTCTTCTAGTGTCGTAGTTTTATCAAAATTTTCCTTCTTCTCACAGTAATAAAAAGTTTGGCTTTTGACATTATTTTTGATTTTCTGATTTTTTGTACCTTATATCAATTTCAGATGGCAAATCAAAAATCAAGGGAAATGTACTCATATATTTTTATTTTAGAAGAGACTGGACCATCCGATCCCTCAGATGTGGTAATTCAAGCAAACATGAACTAAGTACATATCGTCATATTGTGTTATATTTGAAGCGCACCTTCAATTTTGCTTGAGTACGGCTCTTATCAAACATTATTGGAATTCTTGGTGAATGCGAAGTAACTAGATAGGAAGTTTAACAAATCGTCGGTAACTAAAATGTGAGGCTAAACAACCACATCATTTCAAAGCAGGAAAAGATGGTGTCATCCTATTTATGTTCAAGTGAAAATTAAACTAGAGAAACTCTACCATATAATTTCGCGTGGGTTCAAATTTACTTTGATCTCATTATTGTGTAATAAGAATAGAAAGTATATACTTTGAAGAGAAAAGCTTGTCATGTCACCACCATATAAATATTAATGATGAACCCGCTTCCTAACTTTCTCCTCAAATCCACTTACAGTACTTTCACCTCTACAATTTATTCATAACGTCAAGTTTGTCTAAGGAATCATGCTCCTCTGGAGGTAAAAGCTGGTGGTGTGCTGGGAACGAGTGCATAACTTAAGTGTAAGGTAAAGTATGTGGTGATGCTTAGCAGAGTTTGCTCTTTGCTATATTTATACTGTATACATATAGAAATGCATATCAATTTATATGGTAAATACCATACAACCAAGGTATGTAAAACGAGAACCCACAATGGAGACACTAAAAATCACTCGAGCCTATCTCATATATTTTGTGGCTACATTAAACTTACGTTTTGAGGCTTCACCGCTGGAACATTATCGTTCACTTCGGTAGTACTAGGTCTCACAATGGTGGGAGTAACCATATCAAACTTCTCATTGTCAGCGACTCCAGGCTCTTCCAGCAGCCAGTCAGTCCATTCGAACATCTGAGAGGAAAGAAAATCATAAAAAAGCATAAGCATTACTTTCACTGTCATATCATATTCCTGCATGTACATATATGGAAATATTTTCTCAATGTATGCAGTAAAAAACATCCAAATCCTGCATACCTAACAAATTCTGACATGATAATACATTAAGTTTGCACATGACGCTTGGAGGTGCCACTGATAGCGACAAATTAAGGGAGTTCATCTCTTTAATAGAGTTATATGTGAGTAGTCAGATCCCTTTTATCCCTTCCCCTTTGATGTTAAAGGGATTTTATAAGGTTCATAAATAACCCTATCATGGATATCTCTCTAACTGGATTCTAGAGACTTACGTCATCAATTTTCCAAAATACAAAAGAAATATCCCTATTCTCTGCTAGAGACGTGTTTTTTGCTTTTAGAGGTTTTTGCAAAATAGGCAAGAATTAAGTGAGAAAATACCTTGAGATCTAGAGGATCGCCGATGAGGTTCCCATCAATCCGTGTCAATGAGTGACAAGTCGTCATTCCAATCAGCAACGGGCCTGGTTGAAGACGGCCTACTTGACGTACGGGCGGGAGGAAACCTGGTCGGGCTGTTTCCAAAGATGGATAGAGGTTTTCATAGTTTTCTCCTATGCCAGCAGCTACAGTCGTTGGGACGGCTCCCCACATGTCCAACCCTTCTTCTGTTAATGTTCCAGTCTACAAACATGAATTTCACAATTAGGCATACCGAATACTCTTCAAACTTTCTATAATGAAGCGTACTTAATACTGATGACTAGTCAGAATTTTCAATATACTCGTTAAAAATAAGGGATACTATCGCTGGTGTTATATTTATCTATACTAAAGTGTTTGAAAAAGTCCTTCAATTTAATTAACACATTCTTTCACTTTAACGGCTTCATTGACTTTAACCAACTAGGGAGAAACTAGTTCTTGTAACTTGTTAAATTACATTCCACTCCAGCTCATTGTTAAGTATCGCTACACTTGAGAGCATAGTTTGAAATGATTTTAAAAAGGACAAAATTCGTCTATCCTGCTACTTTCTCCATTATCCAACTTTTCAATAATGGGCAATCCACGAGGGGAGAAAGTCTAGGATGAGGAGGTAAATGACCCCCTTTCCTCTTCAAAAGTATTAGATTGAAGAGAACCTTTTTTGTCCACTTCACTCCTCCCTGTTATTAATGCCCCAACAGCCACCCATTCTTATAGCGTCCCCTGTGCAGCTGTAAATTTTTATTGAGTTTGTTCAACAAATGTGTATTATTTTCATATCGCTACATCAGCAATGTACAAGGGACGGTTTGGGATTGCCTTCGGAAATGAGAAATGAGGGATGTGTTTTTTGCTCCATCTCTGTATCTTTATAACGCTACCTTTCTTGTGCAAATATATCTCCCGAGAAATCTCCATTTGAAAGGATTCGCAAAATGCAAACAACGCAAAAAGTGTAGGAAATGGAAAGAAAAAAGTTATGGATGTCCCTCCCGTTATAATTTGCACATTCCGTTCCATCAAGAACTTGTGATAATTTTACACGTCACATTTGTACACATCACAAAAGTACAGCTTTCAAGAGAAAGTTATCTTTGAAGACGTGTGAATAAAAAAACTTTGCTCCCATTTCGGGCAATTTTTTATTCTTCCGGAAATATTGTGCAATAGGGAAATGGGAACAGTGTTAACGAGCCTTGTGTATACACATCTACCTTACACCGTTTCTCATGCAAATTCCCTAGACACGCTGAATTCGGGAGCAAAAAAAACTACACAAAATACATCAGAGGAGAGACGGGTGGAATTTAGAATGAAATATTGGTTCGTGTCATGTTACCCATTTTTATGGCACTGTCTTCCGTGTTTGGTTGATCCACCCTTGTGATTCATTCAAAAAGAGAAAGTTGGGCTTGGAACTCGACAGGAGAGTGAAAGTGCAATTTCTTGCAAGCTTATTTATACGTGCTTCTGCCAGTTAAAGATTTTATTTCGTCATCAGCGATAGTTTTTACCCGATTCATGATGCTATTGATGGCACAATAGCCAGTGCTTACATTTATTATCCGTAAAATGAGTTTTAAATTCAAATTCCATTTCTTTAAATCGTAAGAACCAACACATAATATGATACGGTCATATAATGTGTCTCTGGAGCTTTTATCCATCTGTCCTGGCCATAAAGAGGGCCACACCACAATAATAAGTATTTGCGATTTTCGGAACACTCTCAAGCATAACATTCGAGTAGGTAGACATTTGCTGAGGGAAAGTGAGCAGGAAGGACGATACCTAACCCCAATATTTCAGTTTCCGCCTCACATTTCTTTCACATGACAGGGCAAGAATACTCCAAAAATGGGTTGATGACTTAGGAGATGATAAGATTTGACTATTATTCGAAGCGTTTTATGTGCACTCCATATGCGTTGGCTGTAACGAGAAGAGGGAGAGGAGGATATACCTAGTATAATGCCAAAAACTGAAATCTTAGTGTTGGATGGACAGATCATCATTCATCTCTGACAATACGAGGCTTCCTCCTGATGACGGTTATGAATTGACAGCTACGGTGGTGCATAGCCTATTCCAATTGTAATGTAAAAAGATGGCTCCATATCTTTTACAGCATGAGCTTTTTAATGGCATTATACATACTTCAATTCTCACGAAGCACTGTTCCAGTCGCCTTGTCCCACATATTATATGTGTATTATACACTTCGCCATAATTTTTATAGTCATCAATGATGATACTGTAAGCTTTTCGAGCACCCCTAGGACCTTCGAGCTAAGCGTCTTACGTGCCAAATTTGGTTTTGTTGTCGAACCAAATTCAATATAAATATTATGCCTCAACCTCTTGCCCCAGAATAGTGAGAAGTGCTGATGCGCAAGTTAAAGGGTAATTCCCGTTTCCATAAGTTCTTTTTTCAACTAATATTGCCAGCAGGCATTGGAATGGCCCATACAGCTGAAAAGGCCGTCCTAGTCAGTCCCTCAATAAATTCTAAAACTTACTCGCCGGACAGACTAGGACGGCCTTTTCAGCTGTATGGGCCATTCCAATGCCTGATTGCCAGGCTTCAACCATCCATTGGAGTAGAACATCGGAAAAAATGAGGAAATGGTATAAAAGTAAAAGTTAATCTCTGTCCATGTTCTGCTCCATTTACTTTCACCATTGTGGGCTCAATCGTGCTCGTTCTGTTCGGTGAATAAGGGACCTTTTGTTCTTTTTTTAGTATGACAGGGTCATTCCAGTTATACCTAGATAAGGTTTGATTTCATCAGATCAGAAGTACAAACTCGAGAAGATGCATAACCTCAATATCAAACAAGTACCCTAAAAAGCACTCTCAAATTTTGCAACAAATCCTTCAGTGGGAATTTTTTGACGTGATATTATTCTTATTTACTTCCATGCATGAGCACATATCCAACCTACTTTTCACTCGCTTTCACCCCACAAAAAAGTTAAAATACTTGGACCCCCCACTTGAAAGTGGGTTACCAGTTTCAACATTTTATCTTCTCTTACAGCTAGTAAAACATGGACATAATAGACACATAAACGAAAGGGGTTAAACAAAAATAGACCTGGGAATTCTTTTTTCCTCCCCATTCGGCAATAATGCAAAATGGGGGTTAATTCTAACTAATGCTAGAGGCCCGTCACAAGGAAGTATTCTTTTATGCCGGATATGGCATGACGTTAGATAACTAATAACTTTCTCGTTTACTCAAAGTGCCGACTCTCCCACGATTTATGGAGACGAGTGAAATGTTGAATTCCAGCTATGGGATCAGCAGGCGGAAGTAGATATCATTTTTGGGTCAGAAACACACCCATGAAATGGGGATCCCTATCATTTTTCAGCCCTTTCCGAGAAACTACAAGGAAGGGAAGGCATATGTTCAAATATAAAAAACTTCAAACGCAGTTGCAAAAAAAAGATGAAAAAATGGGAAGAATTATTGCCTAGGGTTAGGGTACTATTAAAACATTCCGCATACATATATAGGAAATGGGCTGTTTGTCGTTAGCTGTGTTTGAAGAGCTAATAGGTATGTATGCATTACACAAGTTATTAACCCTTTTGGGAATGCATCTATTTTTAATGCGCAATTAATTTAGAAGATTAAAACTTTGTTTGATGATTAAAAACTCGAGCGAGTAATATTTCAGCAGAACAAAAAAGATGTACTATAGCTAATTAATTCATTTTCTCCCTGCGGGATATAGTTTATACGTAAACGGAATAAGCCTCATTTAATTCTATTTACCACCCGGTTCATTCACTACGCTGATGCTGAAGTGTTCATCAGGGTAAATGACCAGAGCTTTGTGGATTGAGGTTGGGGCACAGCATTTTCCAAGAGATTTATACTTTGTTTCTTTTGATGGGAACGAAATCAATTCCAGGCACGTTTGAAACCTCCAGCGGTCATATCCAAACATCCAAAGGATCGCACAAATATTTGCTATTGGTATAATATAACTTAGTGGTATCCATAACTGTTTGAAGTAATCGAAATGAAACTACCTAAATGTGGGGATGTAGACAATATGCTGCCAAAGCAAAATATTTCATCAGCATTTCCGCTCCATAAACGTAGGTACTACAAGTACCTATGCTATACAAAACTGAACGAAATTTTCACCAGGCCTAATATTTTTTTACGAGATATTAAAGCAAAATTGAAATCTGACCGTCTCATCTTTGTAATGTAAGTAGGCTAAAATAAATTGTTGAGAAAATTCTTACCTTGTCAAAGCAAACACAGTCCAGTGACCCTGCAACATTAATAGCTCTAGGACTAATACAGTAAATTCCCCGTTTCTGAAGCCTCCGTTGAGCGTACAGCCTCCCAACAGTCATTGCAGCTGGGAGAGCTGGTGGAACTACGATTGTTATCAGATCCAGCGAATCCACGATAATACTTCGTGCCGACACGCCATGCAAGATCTGCAAAGGTGTAATAAATCAAGTAATTTTACTTTCGTGTGTTTATTCCCAAAATAGTTCTGCATTTTTGGAAGTGGAAATTACAGTACATAGTAAAGTAGCATCTCTATAAATAAAAATCTATATTGAGGTTCTTAACATTTGGCTTGTCTAGCCTGTAGGTTTAATAAACTCATTCGAATGAGATTATGGTAGCTATTACACAATAATCCAGCACGATCCCGAAAATCCCTCTTTTTTTCTTCATTCGTTCGCACAGGTTTAGGGTATGTGTGAGATCCAAACCCACAAAATCAGGTCATAAGGGAAAGCAAAAATTCAAACTGGATCTCAATACTGGAGAAAGCGATGGGAATTATTCGGAATCGCGCCGTAAGGTATTTGAGATAATACAGCCATTCATCCACATCAAACAACTAAGTTTACAATCCTACCTTAAGGTAGACGCTGTAGGAAAAGCCTAAGAGGGCGATAAAGGCAAGAACCCCAACAAATTTGTACGAGTCCCTTTCAAATCGGTAGTCTACTGGTGGTGGATACATGATCGATCTGACGAGGGAGCCTTTGGCTGTGAGAAAACCTGAAAAAGAGAGAAAAAATCATCATGAGAAAAATAAAAAACGAACAAAGCGGTAGAAAACAAAGCGATTTTAGACATTTTGAGTAGATCATATAAGAAAGTAGTACATTATATAGTGCAAATATTGCTTTCTCCTTTTTATGGCTTCCGTGTTTCTCCCCATTTCACATCATCAAACCTGTCTAGTTGGGCGGTATACATGTGTCGTTAACATTTCTCGGGAGTTGATTACTTTTCATAGAGTGGGAAATAAAGCCACAACATAATCCCGCATCCACCATCATAAACAAGGGGCTTTTGTTCTACATTTTGCTGCTCCAGCTTTATTAAATGTTTTTTTTAGTTTGAGAACCGCATTTTTTTCAACCCATTATACTTAGAATGGCATTCTTTGTAAGTAAATGGGATTAAGAGGATAAGAAAAAAGAAGATATGTAGGTGAAAGCGTTTTAGGGGGAAAAGACAAGTAGGTCATAAAAAGTTCTTTCACAATAGGTACCTATATGCTCGTTCAAAGGCATACCTATTTTTTGTCATTTGTTTATCGTTAACGTGAAACTCAAAGCATCCCTAAGCACATATTAAAGTCATTTTGTCCCTTAATATCCGTATGTGTGCCTGGACGGACAGGAAAAGCCATTATGTGGAGGGGAATGGACTGTTGACAAAAAGGCAATAAGCCTAAACACTCCCGACAATTCGCTAGACATTTGAATTGCTTAATCAATTTAATCAATAAATGGCACTTCATCTACAGTGCTGCAAGCCAACAACACTATCCATCTCACAAAGTAAGTAATACTGGTTCAATTACTAAAGGGAATGTTGTGCCAAGGATTTTCATTGAAAATTACATGTAATTTACGGACAGGCACATATGTATCGGTTCAATTTGTCTCCAACCTTCCTTGCTCATATTATGTAGGTATTCTCAAGCTAAAAGAATGACATGAAAGCACGAGGAAAAAGAATTCTGTGACAGGCTAAAATTTTGTATGGCGAACTGTTTTTGTTTTCATAGAAAAGGAATGACAAATGCGGAGAAAGTAGGTATGTGCAAATGTATAAATACGCTGGTTATAGAGCAATTGGCTTTATAAGCCGATTGGGTTTTTTGGCATTATGAGATAAATGCGGTTAGCTGGGTGGGTATTCACCCGCGTTATCTAAGCTTCCCATGGATTTCCTCGTTTTACTTGCATTTCATTATAATTGATAGCACTTGCTGCGTATTTGTTTTTTGTGTTTTCATATTTCTATTGCATTACTTGAGACAGTACAGAATATACTTACCCGTTCGAACGACGACAGCCAGCACCAGCTCATTTCCGTAATAGCGTGTTTGTATTATGTGAGTCCCACAGAAGAGAGTGTGCCTCGCATGCTCCTTGATGTTGTAAAAGATGTCATCTCGATTCGGCAATGGGATTTTTGTCACAGGGACAGACTCGCCTGCAAAAATATAATAGAGATATCAGTAAATAATGCATTTTGTTGGTATTATTGTCAAGTCAAGTGGTGTATCTGCGAAAGGGATCGTGAGTCGTAGAAAAGTGTGTCATGCATGCCGTACCACTCGAAAACAAGGTTTTTCACACAACAACATTCCATTTTCAATTAGTCGGGCTTGCAAATATGCCTCTATCTAAAACATATGCAGAAGCAATTCACTAGTATTAGGAAGAATGTCAAGCATATTGGCATTTTCTCTTGTTGGCACTATTGCAATAATGTAAAGGGCTTCATTAGGAGGAGCCAAGGTATGTGCTCGCGGATATGAAAAGCACATCCCCTTTCCAGTGCCTCTGGTAATAGGTAGGATTCATTTGAATTTTGCACTCTCTGGGCAATAAACGAGATTACGAGAAGCAGAAGCTAATTTCCAACAGGAAATAGTTACCTTAGCCAGGCTTCCTTCCTGTTCTAAATGAGACTGGGGATTGGTGGTGTATGCCTGATAAAGGGGAAAATGTAAAGCTATGGGTAAAGACTGAATGATAACGTGCTATGCATCGATAAATAATTAAGGAAACTAATTGGTAGGACTGTAATCAAATTTCATTATATAAAAATCCTTGATAGAGTACGTAGACGGTTTGGTTTCATTTTTGTCTAATTTTCATTCTCAATGCCTCAAATATCAATTAGGCAGCTAATAACAATTTTCCTCTATACCCAAGTAGGTTAGTAAATGCCACGAGTGAAAATTGGTAGTTACTCGGAAAGGAAATTGGAATGGCGTAATAAAACGCGTTAGTTAGTCAGCATATGGCTTTGAGGTTGACAAGCTCGAGATTGGTATTAGAATGAAAGTTGCAGAAGGTCAATGTAAATGGGGGGCCATTGGTGATGTATCTAATCTGCCGGTCCACTCCCATGTTCAATCTTTAATTCGGGTTGTAAGCGTTGTGGGAATAAGAATAGCAGAAAACGTGACGACATCCGGTTGATTCTCAACGAGCGAGAGACGTCACATCTGCCATAAAATATGTAGGTGTGCACGTAAGCGATTTCTTTCATTGATGGGAACTTCGCTCAAGTACATACACGTATAAATAGAGAGCTGACACGCTATAATTATAATTAGGTGTACTGTCATAGTTGATGACTAAGACGTACTTTCTTTTCAAATGATTTCTGGAGTCATACTTTGAAGGACGTCTTAGAAAGTGATTTACGTAATATAAACCGCACTTTTATTAAGTATATCTGTCCATATGCCAAGAAATGCTGCCGAATGCTATCTCAGGATTTTAACTCCTTCCTGGAAAAAAACATTTTCCCCTCCGCTTTTTCTTAAGTATCCTGATAAGATAAGGAAACGAGTCCATTGGCAACATCATATGATCATTAGATCCGCGCCAACAAAACTCCAAGAATCCAAAAATGAATACCCGAATTTGCTATTCAATTCGGCTGAACCAGGAAGAATAATAGGAAGTGAAATTAGGATCGCCAAATCCAGGACATTGAGAAAATGAGCACGTCCCATTCACGTTCATATTCGAAAGGCATTATTTTGCATTCCAGGAAATTATCTAGCTCAGTAATAGTGCTGTGAGTGCAAACAATGGATTCGGTATTCAGAATGGTGGAACATAATAATTTTCTCCCTAAGCGTCAAATGGCACGATCGTCAGCATTTTTTTTTGTAAGGCTTTTTTTTTCAAGGGAAATAATCCTCTTACCTGTAAGCATACTCTCATTCACAATACAGTTTCCAGAGAGTAGGACAGCATCACAGTGCATGGTATAGCCATGTGACGGAATAACAATCACATCTCCTGGCACCAAATGTTCAGTAGGAATGTCCTCAAATACTCCACTCTTCCGACGAACTTTCACTATATCCGATGACTGAACCGTGGCCTGTAGTTTTATTTGGTTCTGTAAAGGAGGAAGAAAATAAATGGGAGAGTCGTGATTAAATTTTGCTCCATCGCATAATATTACAATTGCTCTACAAAACAGGCCATCCAATAAGGGGAAAGTGGGTTAAGGCAGTAAAATATCATTTTAAATGCAGTCATTCGTAATAAAAAGCTTGTAGAATTGATTTCGAAAGGGGTTTTCTTTTCATGTGTTGTAATAGACAAGGGAAAAGGAAGGAAGATACTCCCACTGCCAAAATGCTCCATGCAAAATTAGAAAAATGAGTCGTCTCCGGGGATTACAGGGGCTTCTCCAATCACGTTTTCAATACATGTGATCTTATGATCTAATTACGTGTTATGAACAATTGACATTGCCTATATTACAATTCATTTTTTTCCTTACCTTTCTTGTCTGCATGATGGCGGATGTGATTCCTACAATGGACATTATTAGAATTGCTACTGCAAAGTAGACATAGTTGTCCGTGAGCCAGAGAATGATGGAAAAGATTTGGAACACGTAAAATGGGTTCAGGATCTCTAGGAACAAAAGCTTCGTGATGCTTTGAACTTCCACGCGGATTTCATTGGTCCCATAGATGATTCGCCTGGTTTATACAAAATTGAAAAGAAAGTTAAATTAGTTTAGCCTTTTGTTAAAAAAATACTAGGAATGCGCGTGTATCTTAAAATTAGTCAGGAATTTTTTGCCGGAAGTAAGACTTCACCGCTGAGATTTTCCCGAAAGTTTTTAACGTCAATGGAAAAGGTCATATTTTCAATCTTATGAGTTGTAAATTTTCATTTTGAGATCGCTATTAAAGCAAGATCATTAATCTATCTTACAAATATGTACCTATGTGCTTTCTCCTTAAACTTTCAGCAACGAATCATTTTTCAGCACCCTATGCACTATACATACATTTTATAATCCTTTTAATGCTCCAATGAAATGTTTTTGGAAGGGTAAGGGTCCTTTGGATGTGAAGATAATGAAAAATAAATTAAATTCTGTGGTCTTGGATCCTGTAGTAAAGGGGTATTGGAATCCTGGAAAAGGTGGTTTGGGATTTGAAAACTGACAGACATAATATATCTTGGCTATGATGGCTGAGTACCGACCTGAGTAAATATATTTATTTATGTACCTACATATGTATATTGGAATATAGCGTAGAGTACTATTAAGCAGCAAAAGGTAGGACAAGCCAACAAAACATTTTTTGTGTTCATTCATCTTCAAAAGTGCTTTCACCAGATAGCTTCTAGCCTTTTTGAAGTTTTATACCGACACCATTCCATAATCCAATATTTCCATAGACTTAAAACTGCCATACTTGAAGTTCAGACAAGATGCGGTGAAAGCTGCTGTTTGATTTTCAGTCACTTGTCCGTTAACTGCTGAAAGTCGCTGGAAGGGAAAGGGACTATCCAAGGTCAATATGGGTTCAGTACACTCCGATACAACGGGGACAATATATTTCCTCAGGTACTGGTACTAGAAGCCTTGAAGAGGAGAATATAGACGCTGCTCGAAGCTTCACGTGTATGGCCTCAAGGGAGGAAGTGAATTTAATTCATTGTCTGTCTGTCCTCTTGTTGAATTGTAAATTCTAAACCGAAAGTTTGCAAATTGCATAGGTACCTTATGCTATTCTATATCTTGTTTCGCTTTCGTGAATACCTGACATAAAAAGGTTGACGATAAAAAGTGTTTTTACAGCTTTTTACCCTTTGGAGATATATTGGGTCCATTAGTACATACTTATTTCAAAGTGATTACTTAGGGATCTTACCTTCTCCACTCTTCGAAAACAGATAGTCCATCGCAATGATGCAGATCATGAGTTCTGACGGAGTCAAACCCTTGGAGCTTCATGAAACCTCCATATTGCTCATCCCAAATGTATCGCAACCGCTTACAAGTGAAGGTCCGAACTTCCGACGCATCTTTAGAAAAAAATGGATAACGTAACGGTAAATTATTAATTTTATCTATAAAAACCCTTGCTACAACCACCACCTAATACAAGATTTTCAAGGGCAAGTTATGAATATTACAGCTTGGGAAAGGACATTAAGCAAAACAAAATATTATATAGGTATAGCTAGTTTTTTAAAAGCAACCATATACGCTTGTGATCACTGAGGAAAGGCTACTTTGTATTCCAAGCGGGTTTACACATTTTCTATTTATGTCTCTTACCTCGTGTACTCCCATCCGCTTTGGGAATAACTAGACTAGGGTTTTCAATGGTGTTAAGCTCCTCTTCTATCTTTTGATCCCAAAGACCATCCGCATCAATCTCCTTCCCAGACGTGTGAAGACCAGCTGCATCCCCCAGTTGTCTTGTCCTATGTGAGTTAAAATAAAAATACATAATTATTTCTGCCAACATATTTAGCATGCAAAAACATGCAATAAGATTTCTAAAAAATATACATTTCTATAATTTTTTATATGAATGATATAATGATAGACCAAGGTAGTAGGGTGCCATGCGAAAGGTCAAATTCACGCGCACAGGCACGAGCACGAAATGAGTAATATAAGTCATAATTCTCAGACTTCAAATCAAAGGGATTATGTTAGTAGAGTTGGGATTTGATATCAAAAACATACGACTACCGTTTCAGAATCAACTATCCCGTAACATCATGCAAATTTTGTTAAAAGAAGAAGCATTTCATACCATCATTATCATAGTAAGTAAATCATATATGTGAAATCCAACCCATTCTTCTCAATGCTCAGAAATTCCTCCAATTAAACTCAAAACTTTTTGATTAGGGATGACAAGAAAAGCCAATTTGGGAAGTTGACATGACATGACAAGGCGCAAGCAATATTCCAAACCTTACTTTACTTTTTCATTATGAAAATTTGCATAAACAAGCTTCATGCAGGAGTCGAATGTGAAGGTTAGGTATATCTAGTCTAATATACTTAATTTAAAAGTTACTTCACACTGTCTACCGGAAGAAGTTTTAAAAATACGTGCAAGCAAAATATAAGCTCGAATCTGGGTGACATAATGCTCTTTTCGAATCAGAGGCTCCAAGAACGAGTCATAATCCATTTTCTGTCTTTCATATCAAATCGATTCCTCCAGAGGAATGGCTGGTGTTGAAATAGAAATAAAAGTCTAGCAAGACTTATAACGGAATGCAGACGATTGCAGTTGGTTGTTTCAATGTAAATAGCATATTGGGT
>JAQGAG010000014.1:0-49383 GCA_034696835.1 Lepidocyrtus lignorum
CCTACCCTTAAAAATTACCTCGAAACAATTAGTTTTTTTTACTAAAACACGACTCTTTCCACCCACACACGACCTCCATGTGAACTTCCTCTTAAAAAGTACATCGAAATTATTGGCATTTCTACCGATCACGACTCATTCCCCTCACATACGACCTCCCTATGTGCTCCCGCTTTAAAAACTACCTCGAAAATATAATGGTTTTCACTGGAAACAAGACTATTCTCTCCCACCATAATCTGAATCTTAACTTACCTATTAAAAGTACCACAAAAAAATTCATTTTACACACCAACACGACTTATTCTACCCAACTTCATCCCCATCTTGACTTACATGTAAAAAATATCCCAATTAAATAGGTTTTAGTACTAATACACGACTTCTTCCCATAACCTCTTCCCAACCTTGACTTATCTGTGAGAAATTAAGTTGCTTACTCGAACACGAATCATAACCTACAAGATACTAGATAGTCGCAATGATGATATCTTTGAGGCTAGTACCTGCACGATATGACGGGTTCCAGTGACAAACACATAGTTCCCCCAACACAATACTCGTTTTTTTACACGTCCTAAATCAACTAACTTTATAATATTATCCCTTTATGCAAGCAAAACTGACTACCCTTCCCTAATCACCTAGACCTATTTTATCAACAAAATAACTGCATTATTTTAGCCCTTTATATGCAAACAAAATTGACATCGGACTTTGTCGAGGACATATCTTTTGATAATGAGCATCCCGAATAATAAATACAAAAATGTACTACCGTTTAACTTTAGCATATATTTCTTTTTTTCGTATTTACAAGCAAAATTTTTTTTCAGGAAGTTATACAACTCAACACACACATAAGACTCCATTCTACAACACGACCTTATCAGTGTGAACTCTGCTCTAAATCTTTTGCACAACCTGGATATCTGAGCAACCATATAAGAACCCATAGTGGTAAACGACCTTACTCTTGTGAATTGTACTCGAAATCATTTGCAGGAACTATAGATTTAAAAAGACACATGCAAAGTCATCTTGGAGAAAAACCCTACAAGTGTGGGATCTGTTCTAAATCTTTTGAATATGGAAGCGCGCTTGACCGGCACGTAAAATGTCATACTGATGACCGTCGTTATCAATGCGATCTTTGATTATCAGTGCCCATTTTGTTTAAAATCTTTTAAGCAAAATGGCCTTTTAAAATTTTATGTACGAAGCCACATAAAAGAAAAGCCATATGAATGTAAATATTGTCAAAAATCTTTTATGCATACTAAAAATCTTATTATATTATCTCATAACTCTTAATAAAAACTTTTATTGTACAACTTTTGAACAACTTGAACAATTTATACATAAATATAATTTTGTATATAAGTGTAAAAATAGCATGGGATAATTACATCATATTACAATTCCATCATTAGTCCACAGACATAAATTTCTCGTATGGGATCAATTCTATCAGAATTAAACATAAATTCCACAAGTAACATTTCTGGTTCTAATACCATACCGATACGCTCAACGATGTGGGTTGTAAAACGATAAGCACAATTTCGTTTGATGATTGGAAAGGTCTTCACTAGTTCAAGTGACTTTGGATGGTACAGCTTTACACGAAATGAACGATCTTTACAAAATAAAACCGCCAGCAAATTTGTCTTTTCACAATAAGCCATACTCATGACACATTCTTTACGCTTTTTTGTTCCTTCTGAATCTATATTTGATGTTCTTGCAGAATGATCATGAAATAAAGGAATTATACTTCGCTGACCACTGCCATTTGAATCAAATGTAACAACAGCATCTTGATAAATATATGGGTTTGTTACTACAATTCTTGAAGATTGGTCTGGAAATGCAATAATTTTTGAATTTCCATCCCCTAATTGCCCATCTAAACCCCTAAACTGATATTTTGGCAATTCCGCCTCTTCATTAGATGGAGTAAGAGTAAAAAATTGGATTCCATCAAACATATATTTAAAAATCATTATTGGATTTATCTTGACAATATCAATATTTGGCGTCTGCAAGTACATGTTAATGTTGCTTGTTGGCAGATCATTAATACTCCATTCTTGATCGAGTTGAGCTGATGGTGTTGGGTTGAATTTTGTTGGAGGAATATTTATTGTCTGTGCAATAAAAGACTGCCATGATGAAACAATTAAATCTCTAGATTCCTGATACATGAGACAATAAGGATTATTATAAACAAACTCCATTCCCAAATGGCTAGTGTGAATGACAGAAACCAAATTAATATCCGGAGGATAATTAAAAAGAAGAATGCATTGAATGTCACGATATTTTTCTCTTCCCATCACAATAAAAATCTCTTCATCCTTAACAAATTCAAAGTTTGTGTATGAATAATGTTCTGCCAACTTATTGTCAACACTAAGACAAATGTCATTTGCTTTCTTTCGATGGAGTAAATCAAATGATAACAATTGATTCTGATCTGTTAACATCATCATAATTTTGACTAGCTTGTTAGAGAAATGATCCCGATATTCTAAAAACTTTCGTTTAATAGTCATTCCATTGGTTTCTTCACTTGAAGTGACGGTAAATTCAAGATTTTTTGAATTCATTTGATACAACTGATGAATGTATTGGTTGGAATTTATTGGTGCCCCTGGAGTCTTGTGTTGTGACCATAACATGAATGGTTCAGAAACGAGTCCAGCCTATTAAGTATTAATATTTATTTTAATTATTATGTATTACCAATTAATTGTACTTATTAACTTAATTCTTACGTAGTCTTAATTACACTTACCTGCAATCCATAATTATCAGACATGACAATTTGAACCCAATTGCATATTATGCCCTGATTAGTGTTTTCGTCCACCTGGCTCTTTGCTTTCTTTCCGGGTACCACAGGCAGATTTACATATCTCGGATACACTTTTGTCGTTGCTGGTAATTTTTCGCATCTTGCCCCGTTTAATCCATGAATAAAATGCCTTTCCATTGTCCGATTAAACGAAGTACAAGTTTTTCTTGCAAACTGATAACCCCCTGTCATTTGGATTGAAAGAAGCTGAACTATATTTCTGGATTGCAATAAAATTTTCTTGATTGGATAAGGGTCACAAATGTCCAAATTGAGACCCTTGGCCACCCACTCGGAACGATCCTAAAAACATGTCAAATAATTTTTAACTTAATAACTTTTTTTAGAGTATTTGCACAAAGAATTATTTGAGCAAGGTATTTAAAGTTACGATGATGCTTGATAAAAATGGCTTACCATTTTAAATTTACAAAGATCAACCACACTAATTGAACCGATCTAAATATAACTTGAATTTAATTTTTAAATATTATCTTGAGAGAATTGTCGACCAAACATCAGAGTAATACTGATAATCAGCCATGTCGTTGATTCGTAATTTTAGGTTTAACAAATATGAGTCATCTTCTGATGCAAACTCTGTACAGATTTATATAGTGCAGCTGCATATATTTTATATGAAAAAAATGACAAAATATAGTTTTTGCAATAAGCCCATTTTGTTTCTTGTTATAAACATCTCTCATAGCATAAACAAAAGTACGTAATACCTAAATATATTTAAGTTTCTGACTATAAGCGTTGTGATATGATGAAATGATATTTGCTCATTTGTTAAATGCAGATTTTGTTCCTGTTTGTGAAAGAGTGAGTACGAAATATGAAAAGTGAAAGCATAGAACAGCGTTACAAAATGTTAAACGATAAAAATGTCATGTCAGCTATAATCATCATGATCCAAACTTTAGACTCACCAGTCAGCAATATTTGTATGTTACACGTATCGGCATTAAACATAAATGACTAGGTATATTTACAACCAAATCAGATAGGTATATATCATGTATTTATAATTAAAAATAATGGGGCAATGTGATGTTGGCCATTTCTGAATTGAATGCATCATGTCATCATCATGACATGTCTTTGAAAATGCAACACTGATTAGGCTAAAATTTATTGGGCTAAATTTAATTGGGCTAAATATAACTGGGTTAAATATGAATAGGCTAAATATAACTGGGCAAAAATCTAGTGGGCTAAATTTAACTGGGCTAAATTTAACTGGGCTAATTATAACTGGGCTAAAATCTATTGGGCTAAATTTAATTGAGCTAAATATAACTGGGCTAAATATGAATGGGCTAAAATCTATTGGGCTAAAATTTAATGGGCGAAATATTACCAAGGTATACATGGCCAAAGATTTTACTATATCCATGCATCTACAAATTATGTTTGTTATTTATTTGATTTATTCATCACGTATTGCAATCAAAAATTGCCTCCAATACACAAATACATTATCAAAATGGTGAAAAAATTAAGCCTATACTAAGATGATAACATATTGCCAAATAAATGAATTCATAATTTTCAGGTTCACCGGAAATATTTATAATAAAAGTTTGGTTATCAACTTGAATATTTGTCTTTATATTAACCTCCTCCTCCTAGTCATCTTGAGCATTCTTAATGTATCGTTTGTTACGTGGGTTCTTCGTTTTCATTCATCTCATTTTCTTCATCTTCGGATGACGACAAAGTACAGACTGTAGCTCGCATTCTAGTAGCTCGTTGCAGACGTAAATTCTTGGTGGAACTGATGTTAGCCGCAGATGAAGAAAGAGGTTGACATTTTTCTGTTCCAGAAGTTTGTACATTTTTTTGAGGACAAAGGATAGTAGAAGAACCAGGTGGATTATTCTTTGAGCAACGCATTTGTTCTGCTTTTTCAGAAACAAGATAAGATAATCTTTGCATGGCAGTCAAATTACTGCTGTTGTCATTGTCCGTAGATTTCAATTGCTTCATTGGTCTCACAGCAGATTTAATAGGTGGACCAACGTTCCGCCTTCCAGTTTCAGTAGGTCCAGGTGCTGTAGAATTTTTTCCTTTTAAATTTAGCGTAAAACTATCAGTTGATTTTTCATCTGGATTTGAAGATGACGATGACTCTGTTGTAGAACTTGAAGATACAATTGTCCATAATTGCCTAGTTTTTTGTACAGTGCTACTTGTCACTTTTGCTTCCCCTTTACTCAACGAGTGTTCCTGACTCAAAATTATTACGGAATCGGAATCTGATGGACATGCTTCAGTGGAGACTGACATGTCATTATTCTCATGATTATGAGATAAATCTGGATTTGATAAAGGACTGGAAGAATCTGACAATGTTAGTACTGGTATCTTTTCTTGAATCGATGATCCTTCAACCTTTAAAGTCCTTTCCTTGATGGGAGATTTTATCGCATTTCCGGCTCCCGGCTTTTGACGTATGTATGTTACGGAAGGCAAACTTTTAAATGCCTTTCGGGGTCCTACAACCCGTGATGCTTCAATCCTAGCAGTACTGTCCTTAGGGGAAGACTTGATTGCCTTACGATTTTTTCTCTTTAGACGTGACAATAATGGGCGACTTTTGGATGAATTCCGTTTCTTAGGGGGAGACTTTATCGCTTTTCCGTTTGCCGGCTTTCGACGTGGGTTTAAACTGACCGACGACTTTGGTTCATCCAGACTCAAAGCTTCTAATTTGTTGTTGTTGTTGATGTTGTTTTGAAGAGACTTCAAAGCCATTCCATTCCCAGGCTTTTTACGTCCTTGTCCAGTAGAGAAACGTTTGGATTTTTTTAATGCTTGAATGGCCGCATTAATACGTTTTTCAGTGGTTTCATCCATAATTCTACAAAGCTCTTTCAAGTTGACTTTAGACTTTGGTCGGATAAAAGTTGACGGTCTCCAATTTTTTTTATCCTTTTTAATCTTTTTCATCACTTTGATTTCTAAATTACTTAGAATCCGGGATGCAGGAAATTCAGGCAGATGTCTATGTACCTGTGGGCAGTATTCCAAAGAACAGCAACGACAACCCTAAAAATAACAAATTAATTGGTAAATAGTTTGATTAATCGTATAAACTTTTTTAATTCACAAAACAAAAGTGTGCAAATAAGACTAGTAATATCAAAATAATTAGTAATTAAAACTTACTTTAAGTACTTCCTTGTGATATTCTGTTCCATAAAACCATGTGACTTCTTCCTTGGGATAAATCGTCCGAATAGCAAAGATTCCCATCCGCATATCATTGTTTACTTTCAAAATTCTCAGCTCTGCATTTGGCTCGTGACTTGAAGAGAAGAATCTTGAAATGTTTCCAAACAAAAAGGATTCGACGACAACAGTTTTCGCTTCCTCTTCCGATGGTACAATTTCAGCAGTATATACACTTTCGTCCTTATAAGGATTGTCTTCTTGTGCATATATACAACCAACATATTCACAGACCAATTGACCTCTAAAAATTTCCTCTCGACTTGCGGCACCAAATCCACCATTCCCTCTAGATACAAGAGCAACCTTTTTGTTTCTTCCTTTTGTGATACTGTAATTTTAATTTTAAAAATACATTAGATTAATCATAAACAAAATAAGTTCAACAGTCATTCAATAATTATTATTCAATTAAAAATATCATGAATATAAAATTGTGATAATCAAAAAAATTGAATTACTCGTGATTTAGGCATTCCCAACCATCTTCGGAACAACCAGGGTCACACTCTCGTCTCTCTGATCGAAATGAACATTTTGAGTCTTTTCCACACTTTGTATTTTCTCCTTCTTTTCTCCTACAATTGCACCTGGTTTTGTCACTGTAGTTGTCCCGCACGTAATTGTCAATGATTTCCAATCCGGTTGTGGATTCAGGTTTCAACTTGACATCTAAACAAAAAATTATAGTTAATAAGAATTTATATATAGTTAGGAATCATAAATATAAACAAACAACACTAAAAATAAACCTTGTTATGCATCAATAAAAAATCAATTAAAAACATATTATTAAAACCTACTCTGTTCCTGAAGATCGAATCTAAATATCCGGAAAAAATCTTCCCGTGACATGATCCCCCACTCTTCACAAAATACCATTTTAATAATTTCATATTGTTCCATTTTGATGATTAATTGTAGACTTTCAAAAAAAGCTTTAAAACTGTATCCCTTTAATTATCTTATTGGGGGCTATTTAAGAAAGACCCTCAAAAATATCGGTAAATTAATGACTTTTTCAAACTTGTCCATATATTTTTACACTTTCTAACCGATAACCCATAACTCACCGCAATCATTTCCACTGTCAACAATCATAACCATTACCGTCCCCCGCCGCACTCCCGTATGACCTGATGATGATGAAAAGATCGAGAATGTATCATGAAAAATGCACTTTCAACAAGTGTGTGCAATGACTTACATCTGATCCATGAGCACCGTTCCATATATATGGGTCATCTGATAAATCCATTCACATGCATACGTATATTGCAGCCTCACAATGCCCTCATACTTTGCAATGACATGCCGGCTGTATCATATCAGTGTTTTTGTTTTGCTCAAGTTGAAGTTACTGTCATATGTATATGAATTTGTTTTGATGAAAAGAATTTTTCGAGTCATTAAATTTAAAATGTTTGAATAAAAAAAATTTAAAAAGTTTTCATTTCAGAAAAATGGCTACAGGATCTCAAAAGCCATACGAGGTTGTGGATCCTCACCCAGATCCATTTATCCAACAAAAATTTACCTCCCAAAATCTCGGATTTCGGTATTCAAAGAAAAGTAAGTAGAATTGTAATTTAATTGAGTTGATATTTAATATGCTGAAATAGTTTTGGAATTTTAACATCTGCTTTCAATCACGCATGTTAAAAATAATAATTCACTTATAATTAGAATGTGCTTAATTTTTATAATTATAGATTATTATCCACCTGGTCCTAATTTGATGCAAGAAGGGATTGTACCGTGGGGTTCCGAGTTTGAAATGTCAACCGACTATGCCAGATTCAATCAAAAAGAATCTCCAGTGTACATAGCAATGAAACAATTTTACAAAAATGACCAACGACCACGATCCTGTGACTGTGCACTTAGAAAATCTTCATACAAGTCATCATCAGTTTGCAACGATGAATCGTGCAAATTACGTAAGGCCAAGATTGAGTGCTCCGACAAATGTGTGTTGCGACCTTGTTCTAATAAAAGGTAAATACAAATCGTTAATATTTTAATACCCAATTAGTATTCTTATAACTTCTTCATTAAACAATACCCTGTTATAATTATTGTAATTTGTATGTTTTATCAGGATTCGTAATATGGAATTTGTTCAGTCAGTAACCGTTATGCCACGTGAACTCCAAGCAATTTGTTTGGTCACTACTGACAAAATTCAAGCCGGAACCTTTATAATAGAATACACAGGAATCATCACAGTTGGACAGGTGAAGTACATGGAGGATTTCGTTTATCCAATTCAGACGTTTAAAGGAACACAAAAGGGGAATGGCAATGGTGATATTTTTTATCACATCAACTGCTTCAAGTACGGTACTGAATCTCGGTTCATTAAGATTCAACAACAAAATGCAAATTGCGAGATTCAGGAATGGACAGTGGAGGATGAAGTACGGATGATCGTTGTTGCAAAATGTGATATTGATAAAGATCAAGTCTTATCTATTTCATATCCCCCTTCTGGACCATATTCCAATTTGCCGGTAACTTATGTTTCTCTATTTATTTCTATTTATATTGATACAACTAATTATTTGAGTAAAAAGTCTACAGTATAATTTAAACATTGAAATAATTTTAAACAATTTTTTTTAAATCTTATACAGCGAATGGATGAAAAGACAAAGACTGCTCGAGACCAGCACAACCTTGACGCAAGAGGAGACTATTACAAGCGACAAAAGGAACAAAAGAAAATTGATAAACAAGGACATGAAATTGATAAACAATTTAAATTACCCCAACAGCAAATGCTACGTAAAGATGAGAATCAGCAGAATAAGTACAAATCATACGTATGCCAATTTGACATGAATGGTAAAAAATTTGGCGACCCTGATTTTTCCCCCTGTGGAGCAACATTCGATTGGACATCAACTCAAATGGAAACCCGTGAAAATTGGAATAGTCAAGCCTTACAGTTTGAAAAGCATTGTATTGAAGTACATGGCAATAGATTCGGCTGTATTTACAACCATTGCGGACTAGTTTTTGATAATGAAAAAGATCGATCTCTTCATCAGTTGGAAAAACATGATTTGAAGAAACCACCACCAGAACCTAAATCAATTTCTAACATTTTTGTTCCATATTTCTTGCAACGGGAGTTTCATGGAGATGACCGTCATGGACAGATACCGAAGAATCCAGGGAATAAAACAGGAGAACAAATGAAAGATCAAAAATTTGATGACGTTCTCTACTACCATGAAGATAATCAAGACATTCAACACTTAACTGCAAAAACCAAAAAGGAGATGTATTTGGAACTACAAGATTCTATTGAAATGGATGCTTTCCGAATGCTTGCCCTGGAACCAAAGGATGAAAATGTTCAAGAAACTATTGAACAAAAGTTGGCAGAAAGAAAAGAACAGATTTTGGAAGCAACTTTAGCTTTAAATTCATCTGCACAAAACAAGAATGAAAATAAGGAAATGGAAGAAGCACTAAAAAAACTTGAGCTGCAAAATAAAAACCGGGATGAACGTCGTCTACGTCGAAATTTACAAAAAGATTAAAATTAGTGTAGTTGGATAGTAATTTATTCTTATCTGTTTCTAATTTATGTTATCAACTAATAATGTTGTATTGAAGTTTATATATCCAGTTAAAAGCAACGACAATTGTAAAAGTAAGTACTGGCCATTCACTAAAGTCAAGTATTTAAATTTTTATCTAAAGAGAAAGTTGACACTTTTATTGTAACATTAAATTAAAATTATTAGTTTAGTCTAAATAAGTTGTTTAAATTACTTAATCTAGTACAAAGAGACATTATTTTTGGTAATACATGCTCCTTAAACATTTTGTACCAAATAAATTCTACTAAAGACTCATTTTGAATACAGAAATTATTATTAAATTCAAACGTATACAAGCAATACAATCAATTTATTGACCCGAGCCATAGCTTATTTTCGTTTTTGAAATTTAAAAAATTAATTATGCAACCCTTTTATGCAAAACAAACTGAATCTTTCTTTACATTTGATGTCTAACCTCCTCTTTCACCGAGAACCTGCATAATATTAGTAGATTCATAAAAATAAATTAGATTCCCCCAAGTTCGATCCATTGACTTAAACCTTAAGTACGTAATGAAAAATTCAATTTTGATGTGACAACGACGTCATTCCTCCAACACAACATTCTCAGGTTGATTTATTCTTCCAATACTAAAACAAAGTATTTACATTGACAGTCACACATTCTTCATCACAAACAATCTAACTATTGAGTAAACCTAGAAATATCTCAAACAAATTAACTTTTATCACGACAAAGACCGATTTCACCCACACACACAATCTCCCTCATGACATCCGCCTTAAAAAGTACCTAAAAGACAATGGTTTTTCACTGGAACACGACTCATTCCCCAAACCATCTCCCTTTTATCTTTCCTTGAAAAGATCATCGGAAAAAAAAATTTTTTTAACTGGAAGACGACAGACTGTACCCCCACACCATCTCCCTCTGCACTTCTGCCTGCAAACTACCTCGATAAAAAATTTAATTTTCAACCGGAGCACGATTCATTCCCCCCCAAACCGTCTCCCTTTTACCTCTCCTTTAAAGTTTCACCAAAAAAATAAGTTTTCCAATTAAAAACGAGAGATTCCTCGAACACACGACCTACTGTTGACCTCCACCTGTAAAGTACCTCGAATAAAGTAGTTTTCCAATATAAAACAACAGATTTACAAGCTTTACCTCCCCTTGTATAGTTCGTAGATTAAATTAGTTTTCCACTGGAACACGACAGATCTCTCCCACACACGACCTATTCTTCCCCATTCCTAAAGAGTACATGGAAATAAATTAGTTTTTTACCAGAACACGAAAGATTCCTCCAACACACGACCTATTCTACACCTCTCTAGAAAAGTACCTCGAAAAAAATTAAATTTCCACAGGAAATTGCCAGATTTCTCCAGCAGACGAAGTAATCTTGACCTCCACCTGTAAAGTACCTCAAAAATAAAAGGTTGTCCATTGGAACACAGCAGATTCTTCCTTCACCATGTCCTTCTTTACCAGCCCTTAAAAAGTTCCTCAAAAAAATTATTTTTTCACCAAAACGATGGATTCCTCCAGCAGACGACGTAATCTTGACCTCCTCCTAAAAAGTACCTCGAAAGTAATTAGTTTTCTACTTTAAGACGACAGATCCCTCCAACACACCACCTGATCTTTACCGCTACCTAAAAACTACCTCAAAAGAAAGTAGTTTTCCACTTAAACACGACAGATCTCTCCAACACATGACCTAATGTTGACCCCCTCCAAAAAAGTACCTCCAAATAAAGTAGTTTTACAACCAAAAACGACTGATCCCTCCCACACACGACCTAATGTTGACCTTCCTCTAAAAAGTACATCGAAAAAAAAGGTTTTCCATTGGAAATAGAGTGATCCCTCCAACACACGACCTAATCTTTATCTCCATCTGAAAAGTAACTCGAAATAAAATAGTTTTCCAATATAAAACGACAAATTCCTCCACTACACAACCTAATCTTGACCGCTACCTGAAAAGTACACGAATAAATATTAGTTTTTTATTAGAACACGACAGATTCCTCCAACACACGACCTCCCTATTGAATTCCCCTTGAAAGTCTTTTGTGCAAATCAGATTTTTACGCAAATACATCAACACACTCAAACCTCGCTTGACTCATCCAAGAAATACATTAAAAAAATAAGTTTTCATGCGAAAATTACCGATTTCCACTCACACACAATCTGCCTCTTGACTTTACGTGGAAATAGCCTAAAAAAATAGACTTTACATATACGAAAACTTAATCAACACCACATACATCCACCACTTGACTTAAACTGAAAGTACATTTAAAAAAAAAATTTTCCGGCTACAATTACAGATCACTTTTTTGACTTTACCTTCAAGTTATTTATGATAAATCAGTTTTTGTGGAACAACGACGTGTTCCCCCTAATACAAGATGTGACGCTTGAAAGTACCTCGAAATAAATAGCATTAGCAATCCCACATAGCCTTTCTTATAATTAAACTAATTCTACACCTGACCTATGCTCTCCTCCTTCAACCCAGCTTCTGCATGATATTAGTAGCTACATTGCTAAAAACCTTATTTATCTTACCCCAATTGACCTCCAATCTTGTCCTTTAAACCAAAACTAATGTTCATATGATACCAACCATAACTAGATTCCTATAAAAACCATCATACTATCATAAATCAAAAATTTTACAAAAACCGTGTAATAAAAGTAATCTTTTGCTAATTTCGTAAATATAACTATGTTTAAATGAATTCATAAACATGAACCATTATTGACATTTTACAAGTTAGTTTTATTCAACAATATTTTTGGGGAAGAATGAATTGACAAGTGGTAATCTTACTATCAATTATGATTGGGTAAAGGGATATGAAAATAAAAGTTATATTACATGCATGACTTATTAATTTGAACATTTTGCTATCACTAAACTCAATAGTTAAATGGTATTTTAGTTAATGGTTATCGTAATTAAATTAGATGTGTGATATCATAAAATCTTACTGTGACTAGTATTACTGTAATAACTCGACTTGACTGACAATTTAAAATGTGACTCTAATATAAAATGACTATAAAATTTTCACGACATGACTTCAATGAATTGAGAATTTGGGACATTATCTTAGAACTATTTAAAAGAAACCCTTATTTACTGGGCTTCCTCGCTACTAACATCAGAAACATCCATGTTGTTATCAACCGCCACATTTTGTTCTTCGACAGGGGGAAATCTTCCAGCATAAACAAAGGAGCCTCCTGGAAACACCTTCATGTATTGTTGCTTCTTGCACTTATTCGTCACGCTATTAATGTGCCGGCAGACATCACCGGAAGTCCCAAACCTTGCCTTGCACTGCGAGCAATAAAACCAGGTCCGTTCATCATCAGGCTTGTGAGTCTCGGCATGCCGTTCCATCTGTTCCCTAAGGTTGAAGCTCCTGTAAATTTTAAAAAATAAATAAACAAAATTATTCGAAATATGATTCGGTAATATTGATACAAGTATAATATTAATAATAATGCCGAAATAAAAACAACACATGCCTTGAACAACCAGCAAAGGTGCATTTGAATCCTTCGGGTTGATAGTGAACTGACAAATGTTTCTCAAAATATTGTTTCTTTGTCAAAGTCTTGTGACAAACCAGACAAGTCCAACCAGCAGGATCCAAAGCATTTTCTATACACGTCCCCGCGCTACGATGGCTAAAGACATAATCCACAATGTCAATTATCATCTGCTGACGCTCCTCCGATGTCATACTGCTACATGGAGGCCTGAAGAATGCGGGCAGATTAATCTGGCAAGCCTGAGATGTTCCAGGAACAGACGGATAAGGGGCATTGGAGGATCCAGCAATCACATTGGCATTACTTGTTTGGACTCCTGCACTAGTTGAGGCCACTTGTGGGTGTTGAGTTCCAATGGATAGACTATCAATAGCAGACCTTGGTGGTTCCCACCCTGATTCAGCCGTTGATGTCGCTTTCTTAGCCTTCTTGTTGACTATTCCAACCTTTTCGTCTCTAGGATTAATCTTATTTTCCTTTGGCTTGCTTTTAATTGGAGAAGGGACCTTTTTCTTCTGGGTTGCTTTCGCATTTTCAGCTCCACCATTGTTATCACTTTCTTTGGTTCGCACAAACATTTTCCGGTTGTCATTTAAAGATGCTCCTTGTTGTCCTTCAGCACGACGCATTAATGTTCTAGAAGGACGTGTCGATCCTGGAACAGTAGTTGTTACATTTTGCTGTTGATTAAACTGATTACTGCTTGCAAGCGACGAAGTTGAAGTAGAAGGAGGTGCTGTTTGTGACGACGACGGGCCAAACTGAATTCTTATGGTCCTATTCTGAGTAGCAACGGATTGCGGAATATAGACATGAACACCTCCGTTAGGATTTGCTGCTCTTATCATAGAACTAGGTCCAGGAACCGATGGCAAAGTGACCATGTTAGAGGTATCCATCGGAGTGGCGACATCCATCGGAGTTACAGATGAAGGTTGAACTACAGAAGACGGCATCACAGACGACATTGTTGAAGTGGTTTGTAGAGCACTAATCTGGGATCTCGTAACAGAACTCAAAGGGGAAGCAACAGACTGAGGCATCGAAGACAAAACTGCCGTCGAAGGAGGGGCGACAGAAGAAGGCATCGGGACAGAAGGAGGCATCGGAACAGAAGAAGGCATCGGGACAGAAGGAGGCATCGGGACAGAAGGAGGCATGATACTAGACACCGGTGCTGGAACAGAAGCCTTCGCCGTGATGGTATGTGGAGCCCTTATCTTGGAGCTCGTAGCAAAAGTCGAAAGGGGAGCGACAGATGAAGGCATTGGAGCTGTAGTTGAAGTTGGAGCAACAGGGATGATCGTTGCAGTGTTATGTGGAGCACCCATCATGGACCCAGTAGCAGCAGCCGTTGGAGTTATCACCGGTAGGTTAGACGAAACCACTTTAGCTGGACACTTGTTTGCACAAGACGGATAGTGGCCATTAGGATACTTGGGAAGTTCAACTGGAGAATTGGTGGTACCCTCAAGGTGCTTTACTGCATCCACACAATATTCAAGACTTCTGCAGTTACAAGTCTGCAACAAAAATAAAAATGCTATTAACAAATGTTCACCATTCAAATAATTACATACGATTCATATTAGGTAGGATTCATAATAACTAACGTCTATTCCCAATTCCTTGTAATAGATTCCATAGTTGAATAAGATTTCTTGTCCAACATTGATGTTTTTCAATGCATAGAATCCAATGCGCATAGTATCTCCAACAATAAGACTATCCGGTTCACAGTTGGGATCTTCACTATGATTAACTAGTCTTCCTTCATTACCTTCGAATGTTGGCTCCAACACGACATTTTTAGTTAGATCATTTGAATCCATATCCAAAAGTAGCATGGCGTAAAAGGTATCTTCATGTATTGGATTGTCATAGTGCATGTACAGTACTCCAATGAACTCGCAAATAAGCTCTCCTGCCCTGATGGGTTCCGATGCAGCCAATCCAAATCCAAACTCTTTTGAAATGATGATCAGTTTTTTGGGTTTGCCTATTGATAAACTGAATACAAAGACGCAAATTAATACATATTCATAAGATGATGTTTTTACAGATTCGAAAAATAATAATTTATAATGAATTTGGAATAGAAAATTTTTTTATGAAATAGTACCCTCTGTTTAGACATTCTACACCACGCATAGAACCACACTTGGCATCACATTCAAATCCCTGCTCACGATTGGAACATTCACAAACTTCGTCATCGTCACACTCCTTACACTTGCCCCCGTTGTCTCGAACTTGACATTCCTTTGGATCCTTATGTATTTTCTTGGCACATTTCTTCCCTCTAAAGACCTTGCATTTACACGGTTCGTAGGTTTCCCTTTTTCCCCTGATATAGTCTGCAATCATTTGAACTCCGACTCGTGACAACAGACCATCCATTGAATCTACAAAAAGTAAAGTTGAGAAATGAATGCCAAGAGTTTTAAGTTTTATAATCTAATTACTTAATATGTATAAAAAAACTTCATCATGCAATAATACTTTTAGTAATTAGTGTAAAATTCATCATTAGTTTGAAATGGGCAGGTTGAAGAAAATTCCCATCATAAGGAAATATTGTCCGATCTTTTTCGCTCTGATTCATTGCGGAAAATGTTAAACGTTAAAATTTTGATAACATTGATAATTTTGAAAGTTGGGTTATGCAATTGATTACAAAAAAAGCTTTAAAAACACTAAAATTTTTAAAGAAAAATTTAGCAGTGGGGGTCATGTAAAAAAATGACTATAATGAATCGATCCAAAAAAAATCCATTCAAAGACAATTCATTTAAATTCTAAAATAAGCTATTTGCCTTTTGTTACAGATATCCTTGGTATTCAAATCGCATTGACAACAACACATGATAACTATACTAGGTAACACAATAATGACATTTGATGATCGTGATCGGCCATATCGGCATTAATTATATAATCAAAGTTAAAACCAGTAAAATTAGTATAATGGTATTTATTCTTTCATACAGGATGCTGGCATACTTTGAATACATGTATCATCATTAATTTTTCATCATCAAAAATTTTGATTTTAAAATTGCAAATCGTTTGTCGTAATTAGTAATGATATTATACTTGTCACAAATCGTTACATAGACAAGTCAAAAGCTACTTCTTTTTAGATTTTTCCTCTTCTTCCTTTTTCAGTCTGTCCGCTTCCTCCTTTTTCCTTAATTGCTCGGCTTCATAAAGTCGTTGAGCTATCGTTGCATTCTCATGCTGGCGGACATAGTCATCAATTGGAATCAGCCCTTCGTAGTTGGGATCTTCTAATATCCGAGCTGTACGTGCTTCCAATCTTTCTCTTGCTTCCGCTTCTTGTTCATCCTCTTTCTCCTGACATAACCGTCTTTTTTCTTCAAGTGTCTGATAAACCAATCCACCAAGCTCAGGATAAAAGAGTAAAACATCCGATGAAGGGGCGTCCTTATGAATGGGTCCTCCTCCAGTAGCTCCTTTTACTGATGATGCTGACGGTTTAATCTTCTCCCTTCCAACCAATTCCGGAATTGATGCGCCATGTTCATTTTCGTAATGATCGTCCAATTCCTTTTCCGTCATAAATCTCTGCCCACATCGTTGTAATCGGCAGACAAAAGGCTTGTTCGCGTCTCCAGGCTTAGGACGATATTTTGTTTCGATTGTGTATGGTGGGAGAGGGCTCCAAAGACCATCTAACTGAAGCAATATTCTCCTGTTTTCTTCCAAATCTCCTTCGGTGATTACCTAAATGTTAGAACAAATCAAAAGGACAAAAACATATTTCAAAACTGTTCATTATTCAAAGAAACAAAATATCATAAATATACTATAGACCTATAGAAGATATACATGTACTTACAATATAACGACCCATCGTGGCTTTCGCCATGTGGGGGTAACTAGCAGTTATAACGTCACCTTCAGTAATAGGTTTAATCGCTACAATCATCACATGGAGCATCTCCTCTACAATAATCTCACGAAACATACAGTTTGGATCTTCGGAATGCCTGACGAATCTTGTTTCACTACCGATTCGATAAGCGTCAATGTAGAAGCCTTCACCTCCCGTGTAGACCTGAAGAGGGTATGCATACTGTTGATTTTGATAAACCTCTCCAACTTTGACTTCTCCAACATATTCTGCAACAAATTCTCCAACAAGAAAAGGGGTAACAGTTATCACACATATCCGAAATTCCTTGTTTGATTTGATCTGAAGACATCTGGTGATCTGGTTTAGCCTGATTCTATGAAATCATATATTGAAATTAGATTGACATCAATACATACATCATTAAACGAATAAGATTATGTAATTACGGCTAGTATAGATATTAGGTATTTTTTAATATTATTACTTTTGATTTTGACAGTGGGCATTACAATTATCTCCACACTCAACACCTCGCCTTCGGAGAATACACGTATCGTCAGTACAGGTTGGACCTCCTCGAATGGACTTGCAACTACACTGGGCCGGACAAAGGTTATTTGGAATCATGAAGAGTATCATTTGGATCGCTTCAGCAAGCTTCTGGAAAATCGGACTATCCTCATCGGGGGGTGGCCGGAAAGTATTTTTAGGTACAGCAGGATTATTCTGGGCAGCTAAGCGTTTGGACCTAGTTCGTGATGGTGGTTGAGAAGCAGGACCTCTTCCAGACCGTTTTGAAGGGCCCGCTTTCTTCCCCTTGGCGGCACCATTCTCAGCAACAGGAACTTCTCTCGCGTCACTATCATGAAGACACTCTCGCCTTTCTTGGTTCGGGGGCTTGGAATGATAAATCACTGAAAACAAGAAGACAAAGATTTTAACTGTTATTATTTACGAATCACTCAAATCTCAATCATAATATCAACTTTTTAAAATCTCAATCATCGACTCACATGTATACGTAAACCAAAACCCAAATAACTGCAGGAACCACATCTGACAAAGAAGAGGATTGTCATTCTCCCCGCTCATGGTGCTACTCCAACGAAATGTGACTACTAATTTTGGGTAAACTTTTGATGATGATTAAAATTTACACATTAAAAATTTTGAATATACATAGGGTTATTGGAAATTAGTGAAGTAATTATAAAGTATGGGTTACAAAATGAGCTTTAAAACTAGTGGCTATGATTTGAAGGATATGGTCAATTTTGGAGGTGAAATGTGGACTAATCAAAAATTGAAAGAATTTTGAAATGTCAATTTAGGGAACAAGGAGCCTAATTACAATGGATTAAAAGTACAAGTCGAATACGGTTTCCACAGGTACTGTTAGTATCATCTGGTCATATGCAACGATGAAATGCATGGCACCCGCTGCAGGTCGAATCCTATGCTGCAAAATTTCAAAAATCCATTTTGACTTTACCGCTTCTCCAAGGGGCAATCTGAGATGTAGCCGTTGAATGTCTGCATGTAGATCATATACAACCATTAAACATACACATGAATCTGCAACCATATTCGACCTTTTTCCCCATCTTATTCACTCAGCCTTCTAACCTATTCAGTATATTCCCATCATATTTACCCACCTCCAGCCAAAATCAAACACCTCCCCTATTCAATTTCATCTGTACATATTCAGTCTCCTACCCCATTCAGCCACCTCCATCATATTCCCATCATATTAAACCTCCTCCTCCCATATTTAGTATCTTCTCCTCATGTTCAGCCATCTACCATCATATTCAATATCCTCCTACCATATTCACTCGAATTCCATCATCTTCAGCCTCATATACAATTCAACATATTCTCATCATATTCAAACATCTACAGCCAAAATCAAACAACTCCCCTATTCAATTTCATCGGTACATATTCAGCCTCCTACCCCATTCAGCCACCCCCATCATATTCCCATCATATTCAGTATCTTTTTATCATCTTTAGCCATCTCCCATCATATTCAACGTCCTCCTCTCCTAACCAGCCTTATATTCTGGCACATTATTTTTCAATTTTTTTCACCATCATATTCAGTTTCATCCAATCATATTCACTTACATGTGGAAAGTATCTCAATACAATAGGTTTTTCACATCAACCCAACCCATTCCCCATATTTCATCCCAACTTTCACCTCCCTTACACAATTACCGCAAAAACAAACGGTTTTACACACCAACACGACACAATCCACCCACACACGACCTCCTTTTAAACTTTCCTTTAAAAACTACCTCAATATAAATTAATTTTACAAGCCTAAACGACGCATTTAACTCAAGCACCACCTCCTTCTGTACTTGACCTTAAAAAGTACGTCGAAAATATTAGTTTTTTACCGGAACACGACTCATTCCACCCACATACGACCTCTCTCTAAACTTCCTCTTGAAAAGAACCTGAAAAAAATAGTTTTTTACTGGAACACGATTCATTCCCCCCACACACGACCTCCTTCTGTACATTCCGTTTAAAAAGTACCTCCAAAGAACTTCGTTTATCTACTCAAACACGACTCAATCCCCTCACACACGACCTACCTCTTACCTTCCGTTTGAAAAGTACCCCGAAGAAATTATCTTTTTACTGGAACACGACTCATTCAACCAACACACGACCTCCTTTTGAACTTCCTCTCGAAATGTACCGCAAAAAAATAATTGTTTACTGGAACCCGACTTCTTTCCCTAACACACGACCTCCCTCTGGACTTTCTCTTCAAAAGTACCTCGAATAAATTAGTTTATCTACTGCAACACGACTAATTCCACCCACACACGATTTACATTTGACCTTCCCTTTAAAACCTACCTCAAAAAAATTCCTTTTTAAAAAAAAACGACTCATTCCACCCACATACGACCTCCCTCTGACCTTCATATCAAAAAGTATATAGGAAAAATTAGTTTTCTACCGGAACATGACTCATTCCCTACATTCTCCTTCTGACCTACCCTTTAAAAAATTACCTTGAAAAATATTGGTTTTTTATTAGAACAAGACTCATTTACCCCCCATAACCTGAATCTTGACTTACCTATTAAAAGTACTTCAAAAAAAAAAGTTTTCACGCCAAACTCAATCCCTCAGCTTTATCCCAACTTTCACCTCCCCTGCAAAAGTACCACAAAAAAACAGTTTTTTACACAAACACGTCCCCATCCCCCAACATACTCTGAATAATATGGAGTGACATGTGAAAAGCACCGCAAAAAAATATGGTTTACGCGACAAAACATCTTAATCTCATAACTTTATCCCTACTTTAACCTCTAGTACACAAGCAGCAAAAAAAATTGGTTCAGCCCCATCATGACTTACCTTTGAAAAGTACTTCAATACCAAAATAGGTTGTGCACGCCAACACGACTTAATTTCTATCTTGACCTTCCTGAGAAAAGTATCTAAAAAACCAACACGTTTCCTGTAAAAATATATTCCCACGCTCGAAATAACCAGAAAGTACCTCCCCCTCTCCCATTAAGTTACATCTACCCATATTCAGACACCTCCCATATTCAATTTTATAATATCATATTCAACATATTTCTCCCATATTCAGTATCTTTCATCATGTTTAGCCTTCACCCATCATATTCAACGTCCTCCTCCAGCCTGCCTTATATTCCGCCAAATCCCTCATTCAATTTTTTTACCATCATATTCAGTATCATCCATTCATATTCATTTACCTTTGAAGAGTACTTAAAAAAAGGTTTTGACGCTAACACGACTCCTTCCTTCCGAACCTCCTTCCGATCATGATTACCTGTGAAAAATACCACAATAAAAATTAGTTTCTCACGCAAGAGGACTCCAACCCCAACGTCATCTCAAATTTCACCTCCATTACACAAGTACTGGAAAAAAATTAGTTTACACCCCCACACGACTCAATCCCTCGAACTTGATCCCAATATTGACATACCTGTAAAAAATATCTCAATAAAATCGGGTTTTCCCACCAACGCGACTTCTTCCCCCAACCTCTTCCCAACCTTGACTTACCTGTGAATAGTACCACAAAAAACACAGTTTCTTACGCAAACACGACTCCATCCCTCCAAAAATCTCCCAATTTTGAATTACTTGTGAAAAACAACGCAAAAAATATGTTATTTACTGGAACACGACGAATTCCTGTAACACATGACCTAATCATTACCTACCCTTCCTGCTCGCCCGCAACACAATCTAAATCTTGACTTAACTGTGAAAAGTATCTCAATAAACTACGTCTTACACACCAAAACGACCCATTTCCCTCACACACGACCTCCCTTTGAACTTTCCCTTAAAAAGTAGCGCAAAATTAACAGTTTTAAACACAAACACGATTTATTCCCCTCACACACGACCACCGTCTTACCTTCCGTTTGAAAAGTACCTCGAAAAAATTCGTTTTTCTCTAAAACACGATTCATTCCACCCACACACGACTTCCCTCTAAACTTCCCCTTAAGAAGTACATAAAAAAATTAGTTTTTTACTGGAATACGATTTATTTCCCTCACCCAAGACCTCCCTCTTACCTTCCGTTTGAAAAGCACCTAAAAAAATTCGTTTTTCTCTAAACCACGATTCATTCCACCCACACATGACCTCTTGTTGACTTCCCCTAAAAAGTACCTCGAAAAAAGTAGTTTTTTTAGTGGAACACAATTTATTCCACCCACACACGACCTCCCTTTGACCTGCCCTTTGAAAAATACCTCGACAAAATAAGTTTTTAGTTGAACACAATTTATTCACCCACACACGACCTAATCTTGACCTCCTCCTAAAAAGTACCTCGAAAATATTAGAATTTAAACCAATCACGATAGATTTCCACCCAGTAAAACCCCCTTCTTAATTCACCCCAGAAGTCTCTCAAAATTACTGGACTTTCAAATAAAAAAACACGAACATCACAAACTGACAAACACCGTCTACACCCACCCCAGAAGTATCTCAAATGCTGACCTGCCGTTTGAAAAATACCTCGAAAAAATATAGTTTTTTAGTGGAACACGATTTATTCAACCAATACACGACCTTCCTTTGACCAACCCATTGATAAGTACCTCGAAAAAAAATATTTTTTTTGTGGAACACGATTTATTTTCCTCACATACGACCTCATTTTGACCAACCCTTTGAAAAGTACCTCAAAAAATTAGTTTTTTAGTGGAACACGAACTATACCCGTTGCACCATCTCCCACTTGACTTTTACTTAAAAATACCTCAGAAAGAATAAGTCGTTTGCCAATATAAGAATCGTCCCCCTCCAACACACGACCTAATCTTTACCTCGGCTTGCATAGTACGTAGAAAAAAATTAGTTTTCCACCAGAACACGACAGATTCCTCCCACACAATCACAATGTTAACCTCCTGTTGAAAAGTACGTTTAAAAATCAGTCTTCCAATAGGACACGACAAATTCATCCCCACACGATCCTATTACATTCCTTCTAAAAAAATATATAAGAAAAATAAAGTTTCCATAAAAAACCAACACAATACTCCCAGCACACGACCTCTTGTTGACTTCCCTTAAAAATGACCTCAAAAAACGTAGTTTTTTACTGGAACACGATTTATTCCATCCACACACGACCTCTTGTTGACTTCCCTTAAAAATGACCTCAAGAAAGTAGTTTTTACTGGAACACGATTTATTCCACCCACACACGACCTCTTGTTGACTTCCCCTAAAAAGTACCTCGAAGAAAGTAGTTTTTTACTGAAACACGATTTATTCCACCCACACACGACCTCCTTTTGACCTGCCCTTTGAAAAATACCTCGAAAAAAGTAGTTTTTTACTGGAACACGGTTCATGTCCCTCACACACAACCTCCCTCTAACCGTTCACTTAAAAACAAAGCGTAAAAAATTGTTTTTCACACCAACACGACTGATTTTACCCAACCACGACCTCCCTCTTACCTTCCCTTTAAAAACATACCTGCAATAAATTAGTTTTTTACTAGAACACGGCTCATGTCCTCCACACCCGACCTCCCTCTAAACTTCCCCTTAAACAGTACAGCAAAAATAACAGTTTTAAACACAAACACGAGTCAATCCACCTACATGCGACCTCCCTCTGAACTTCCTTTTAAAAAGTACATCGAAAAAATTAGTTTTTCTACTTAAACACGACTTATTTCCCTCAGACACTACCTCCATAAGAAGTTCCCCTAAAAAGTACCTCGAAAAAATTAGTTTTTTACTGAAACAATACTACTTTCCTCCAACATAAAGAGAATCTTGATTTACCTGTGAAAAGTACCTAAATAAAAATTAAGTTTTTACGCCAATACAACTCCTTTCCTCCAAAGTTCATTCCAATCCTGATTTTCCGACAAAAGTACCTCAAAGAAATAGACGTTCCAATGACACCTACACGTTTCCTCCCGACATATCATCCCCCGCGCGATCTAAAGTTAAAGAACCTCAAAAAAATTTACGTTCCAACGACATCAACACGTTTCCTATAAAAATATATTCCCACGCTCGAACTAAGCAGAAAGTACCTCCCCCTCTCCCATTTAGTTACATCCACCCATATTTAGACACCTCCCATATTCAATTTTATCCCATGATATTCAGACACCTCTCATCATATTCAGTGTAATCGCATCATATTCAGTTTTATACTATCATATTCAACGTCATTATCTAAAAACCAGCATTCCCGTCATATTCAGTCTCCCCCTATTCAATTTTATCACATCATATTCAGACACCTACTGTAATATTAAGCCTTCTCCCGTCATATTCAGAAGCATGTCATATTCAGCCTTCCATATTTTCAGACTTATGAAGTAAAATGAAAAACTAAACTATAGCAGCTATCTAATACACTCATGATTGAAAATGGATGGATTTAGTCTGTAAATCAAATGCCATACGGTGATTCCAATATTTAGGTCAAGGTAACGTATGGTGCTTTGCCCCCCCCCCTTCACCCAGGGGGAGTTTTAACCCAAAGTATATTTATGTATAGATTGAGCTGAAATTAATTTTTTAGCAAAGCAAATGACATGGGGGGATTTTGATTATAATACCTATTTTATAATTCCATATTTTAGGGGCATTCTATTCGCATCTATAAGGCCATTGTTACCGTTGAAGGGGCTGAAGGTAATTGTATATTGTATTCCAATGATGAATCGTTAAATATGAGAATTTCAACGGATATTAATTACTTAAAATTCAATTACTTATACATGGTTGAAGTATAATTAAAGGTGGCTACAGGCAAAAAACTAAAAATTGAGTAAAATACCCAGTGGGATATAGAGAAATTGCTATGAAGCAGTCCAAACATGCATGAAGGATAGGCCATTAATAACTACCTGCCGAGTTTTACAGTAAAGAGCAAGCATCATGACACAACCTGCTAGTACTTGCATACATAGGGCAAAGAGAAAGCAATATTATACATTGAGGACAAGCTTTCACGGACTCTGCTAGTAGTTGCATGTTTGCAAAAAAAGAAATTCGAAACATATTAAAGATACACGCTTTTGCCAACTACCTGCAAGTCAGCGCTGGTACTAACATGGTGGGTATCAGAAAATGATCAAACTGTTAGGTATAGGAGAAGTTATGAACATCACCAGGAAGGTGTACTTCAATCATCACGTGATAGGAAGGTGAAAGTTCCACATGCAGCAAAATTTGCATTATCACGTGGTAGGAAGGTGAAAGCCTTACATGCAGTCTAACTTTAGTAATCACGTGATTGGAAGGTGAAAGCCTTACATGCGGTCTAACTTTCGCCTTCACGTGATATATAGGTGAAAGCTTGGACATGCTGGAGCTTTTCTTTCGCTTAACACACGTATAACATCGAACATTGAAGATTAGCATGAATATTGAAAAGGGAAGGAATGGTCAAAAACTACCTGTTGCACTTTCTCTCAAGCAAGTAAATACGGAAACGCTTGGTTTTGATATCACGTATTGGGGAAAGTGGAAAATTGGACAAGCAGCATTGCTTTTTATTTGCATAAGACACGTTGGTAACTTTGAACATTGAAGATTAACATGAATATTGAAAAGGGAAGGAATGGTCTAAAACTACCTGTTGCACTTTCTCTCAAGCAAGTAAATATGGAAACGCTTGGTTTTGATATTACGTATTGGGGAAAGTGGAAAATTGGACAAGCAGCATTGCTTTTTATTTGCATAAGACACGTTGGTAACTTTGAACATTGAAGATTAACATGAATATTGAAAAGGGAAGGAATGGTCTAAAACTACCTGTTGCACTTTCTCTCAAGCAAGTAAATATGGAAACGCTTGGTTTTGATATTACGTATTGGGGAAAGTGGAAAGTTGGACATGCTGCAGCTTTTTCTTTTGCGTAACACACGTATAACATCGAACATTGAAGCTTAACATGAATATTGAAAAGGGAAGGAAGAAAAAATTTCAAAAAGTACCTGGCGCATTTACTCTTAAGCATTTTCGATATTGCGTATTGGGGAAAGCGAAAGCTTGGACCGGCAGCATCGCTTTTTCATTTGCATAAGACACGTTGGTAACTTCGAACATTAAAGCTTAACATGAATTTTAAAAAGGGAAGGAAGAGGAAAAGTCAAAAAGTACCTGGTGCATGTATTCTTCAGCAAGTAAGTACGAAAACGCTTATTGCTATCGACATTACAGATTACGGAAGTGAAAGTTTGAACAGGCAGCAAATTTTTTATTTGCATAAGACACGTAAGGACAAGTCCAACATTGTAGCATTAGTACATAAATGAAACTTATGAAAAAGGACCTGCAGCATTTTCCGTAGCATGTAAAAGTACATTTACAATTAACTAATGGAGAAAATGAAATGCTAAAGTTTTAACTTGAACGTTAAGAAACGTTTGTTTCATTGAATTAAAAATTACCTATGCGAAAATCGTGGAAATTGACAAAGGATAAATACACGTCAGCGTTATAAAATCGTTATAAATGCTCACTTTGTATTCAGCTAATGTTAAAATTAGACGAAATTTTCCTTCGACCCTATCTTCCAAGCGTTTTCAGGGGGTATAAAAGGCCCCGTCTGCCAGCGGCCGAGTCATGTTCCAGAGGCCGACTTGAACAGTCAACCTCTCTGCGGGAAATTTTAACGTGGAAACTTTTCATGGTTATGTTCCCGAACCGGGCAATAAGCCAAAACTTTGCTTAAAAATTCCAAGGCGCATTGGAATCTTTAGTTTTTAGCTAACTTAACAAAGTAGCTTCAAATACTAATACTCGTGGAAGGTTCCTCTGGTAAAGGTAAGTTTTATGTACATGAGTTTTATGTACTTGAGTCAATGTTTTTATACATGCAGTAAGAGTTGCGGTGTTGTCATTCAAGGGTTAAATTTAAAAATCTTATATTTTCTCTTGTATATTTTCAGGAATCTTTTCTACGACCCACGGAAAGAAGGAAGCCTTCCTAACTTCGTGTTAAAGAACACCCCATATCCGCTTCGTAATGGTAAGTTAATGATTGGTTTTTTTTTAAACTCAATTATACCTATACCTAACTACTAACTAACACATCATAATTTATCATAAATAATTTAGTCTAAAAAATACTGACTACATTTTTTTGTCTAATTTCCAGGAGCAGTCGAATAATGAAAAGGGCAATGGTCATGGTCCATCTCCATCCAAGAAAATGAAATCCGGGATACACATGGTCGGTACGCAAGCACGCGAGAATTCTTCCGATAATGGCGAAAAGGATGCAGTGATGTCGGGCACTATTCCAATTGGGACCCCACCAGGACCACCGCCAAGAAATATTGTGCGTCACTTCCAGATGAGTCAAGTTGGAAGCATGAGAGGAGCTCTTCAATCTCAAATCATCACAAACCGTAAATTGCTGGCAGCGAGGGTCCAAAAATGGTCTGGAGTCCTAGATGACGAGCTTGAGCCTTTACTGGTTAACATGAAGCAACAGTCAGACGCTGGAACCAAAGGGAGTATTTTGAAATCCAACGTGGCCGCCAGAAGTAATTGGATTCAAATTGATACCACCAAAAACGTACAAGTAAGTCAATTCTCTCTGGAAATTAAAAGATTCTTGCCCCTAACATACAATCACCGTCTTTACCCACCCCGAAAACATCTCAAACTGATTTGACTTTCCACCAAAAAAAACAACATTTATCTTCAATACACAACCACCGTCTTCACCCACCTCGAAAATATCTCAAACTGATTGGACTTTCCACCAAAAAAAAACAATCATCGCCATTATACCACCACCGTTTACACTCACTCCAGAAGTACCTCAAATTTTACTGGACTTTCCACCAACAAATCATCCCCTACATACAAACACCGTCTTCACCCACCCCAGAAGTATCACAAACTTATATGATTTTCAAAAAAAAAATCACATTCATCCATAAAAATAAATTTTCGACTGTAACAGGACTCATTCCACCCACACACGACCTCCCTCTGAACTTCTTCTTGAAAAATTCCTCAAAAAACATTTGTAGTTGTATTGGAAGACGACTCATTCCACCCGCACACGACGTCCATCATTTATTCTCTCTGAAAAGTACCTCGAAAAATTCGTTCTTCTCCTAAGACGCTAGTCAATTCCCTCACACACGACCTCCCTATGAACTTCCTATTAAAAAGTACTTCCACGAAATACGTTTTTCTACTAAAACACGACTCATTCCACCCACACACGACCTAATCTTGACCTCCTCCTAAAAAGTACCTCGAAAATATTAGTTTTTTTTATAAAAAACGACCCATTTCCTCACACACGACCTCCGTTTTATCTTATCTTTGAAAAGTACCTCAAAAGTATTAGAATTTAAACCAATCACGATAGATTTCCACCCAGTAAAACCCCCTTCTTAATTCACCCCAGAAGTCTCTCAAAATTACTGGACTTTCAAATAAAAATAACACAAACATCACAAACTGACAACCACCGTCTACACCCACCCCAGAAGTATCTCAAATGCTGACCAGCCCTTTGAAAAGTACCTCCAAAATATATCTTTTTTTGTGAAACACAATTTATTTATCCACAAACGACATCCCTCTGACCTACCCATTGATAAGTACCTCGAAAAAACTTAGTTTTTTAGTGGAACACGATTTATTTCCCTCACACACGACTTCCCTTTGACCAACCCTATAATAAGTACATCGAAAGAAATAAATTTTCCACTAGAACACGACAGATCTCACCAACACACGACCTCATCATGACCTCCTCCTAAAAAGTACCTCGAAAGAAATTAATTTTCCACTAGAACACGACAGATTTCACCAACACACGAACTCATATTGACCTCTTCCTAAAAAGTACCTCGAAAGAAATTAATTTTCCACTAGAACACGACAGATCTCACCAACACACGAACTCATATTGACCTCCTCCTAAAAAGTACCTCGAAAGCAATAAATTTTCCACTGGAACACGACAGATTCCTCCAACACACGAATTCCCTCTAAACTTTTTCTTGAAAAGTACCTCAAAATTATTGGAATTTCCAGCGATCACGATAGATTTCCACCCATGTAAAATCCCCTCCTTAACTCCCCCCGGAAGTATCTAAAAATTACTGGATTTTCAAGCAAAAACACACAAACATCACCAACTGACAACCACCGTCGTCACCCACCCCAGAAATATCTCAAACTTTTTGGATTTTTTAAAAAAATAACATTCATCCACAAATATAAGTTTTCCACTATAACAGAACTCATTCCACCCACACACGACCTCCCTATGAACTTCCTATTGAAAAGTACCTCGAAAAAAGTTCGTTTTTTTACCGGAACACGACTAATTCCACCCACACACGACCTCCGTCTGACCTGCCCTTTGAAAAGTACCTCGAAAAAATAATTTTTTTACTGGAACACGATTTCTTCAACCCACCCAAGACCTCCCTATTACCTTCCGTTTAAAAAGTACCTCGAAAAAGTTAGTTTACTACAACACGACTCATTCAACCCACACACGACCTCCCTCTGAATTTCCACTTAAGAAGTACCTCGAAAAAATTAGTTTTCTACTAAAACACAACTCATTCCACCCACACACGAACACCAGATTTACTTCCTCCCAAAGATTCCCTGATATTTACTTCTCTACTTAAAAAAATTCTTTCCCTAACATTTTATCATAAAAATAATTAATTAAATTAACAAATATTTTTATTTTTATATTCAACAGATTGGAGTCGCACAGCATGTGATATGGACGAACCAATACATTTCCCAAGATGCAAGCGGGACCAAATTGTATGAAGAATGCTTCTACATATTTCCACCTCCATCCTATCAATTCATGATGGTAGAGCAACGTCAAAGCCATGGACGTATTTTGAAGACTCAAGTCCTGATGAATAATGGTCCACGTCCAAATGAAGCCTCCGATTTCCTCATCACACTGGATGGTGCCAATATGCTAAAGGCATTCGATTTGGAAAAGAGATCCACAACTACTGAACTGGAATTGACCCGACTCGTACAGACTCGTTTACAATACAAAGAGTTTTCCATACGTCAGGATAATCGAGAAATCCTAGTATTTGGATACGAAAAGAAACAAAAGGTCAGAGCAATATTGATCCTTAATTTCCCACCTTGGTGGAAGTCTGTTTCAATTATTTACATTGATGATAACCTCAGCATTAATGTTAAAGTTACAGATGACTACTGCTTCATTGAGCCTGAAAGTACGTCAAAGCTGATAGTGACTGCATGGAAGTCTGTTTTGGAAAAAGCTGTTCCAATTCCTTCAACTCGGTCAACGTCAAAAGACCAATTGAATATAGAAGAAGAATGGAAACTGTCGGAAATGCCTACCCGTATTGTCCAACTTGAAGTACCATTGGGCAAATATGAGTTTTTCAACTTTCTCGACTCTCCTATGGTCCACATAAAATCTAGCAAGATTGGAAATCAGTTACAGACTGTATTCCCAATTTCAAACACTGCAACGAAACGTACAAACTATCGACTTGACAGTATTGGAAATTACTTATGGAATCATGATTCTATTGTAATCCCATTTCCCGATAAAACCACCCGATTGCTTGTTACTAATGTAGACTTGTATATCAATCGGGAAATTGTTCTGACATTTAAAAAATCAGACACAAAAGGACTTGATTTTGACTTTAGTTTTCCTTTTCGTGATGATGAAAATCAAGACGATAAAGACGATGCTTTTCTAGCTTGTGAAGTATCATTTCCTAATCAATGTGTGATGGCAATGGATTATTGCGAAAAATTGAACATGATGGCCGTCTTGTTTGTTGAAAGTGATACTTTTCAGGTGAAAATGTATCATGCTGAAACTTTACGGTTTTTTATATCACTTCCAATCATCCACAGACACAATACAACTCACTACAATGTCTCCAACATTGACCATGTTCAATTGTATTTTCATCATGATTTTGTAATGGTGGATTTCAAATTTAAGAAATTGGGAAGCGAGACTAAACAAAAGACAGAAATCTACATATGTGGGCTATTTGGCATATGTTAAGTACGACGTACTACTACTATTATGACTACGTATTTTATCTTGTAATTGAAAGATAACTATTTATTCTATAATCGGAATCATGTTTACCTCTTGTAACTTAAAAAAGTGGTATTCCTTAATTAATAAATCTTCTACGAATTACAAATCAAAAACATGATTTTATACCTTGTTTATTTTCACTTCATAAATCATAAAATGTATTCATAAAATGTACTCATAAATTAGTTCATTTACTCATTCAATAGAAAATGTACATTATTATACTTACAACTAAATAATTGTATTAGGGACAACACGGATGAATGGAAGAACTGGACAGTCGTTTGTTTTCTTCTGCATATGTCGTTTCACATTTACAATGTAATTGTACTGGCTTCCACAAGTCGGACATTTATATTGTTCCTTTTCAGTCTTTTCCAAATGAGTGATAGCGTGACGATCCAAATCAATCTGGGTCTTGAACTTCCTGTTAATGATAAACAAAAAGAAATCATGTTAATAATTGCATTAATCAGAATAATGGTGTCATAAACATAGGTGTTAACGACATATAAATATTTAAGCATTATTAATAATAATTATGTAAAATTACATTTCACAATTTTCATCTGGGCATGGTAGATCCGGTACTTTTTTATGAACTCTATTGTAATGAAGTTCATACTTGCAATTAAACCGAAACATTTTGCTGCATTTAGAACACTTCCAGGCGACAGCGGTGACGGGTCTTCCCACTTTACGCCGTTTAGCTGGACTTGAAGACTTGAACTCTTGGAATTTACGATGATAAGGAATAGGTAATGGACGAATCCTTAACTTTCTGGCATACTTCCGAGGGTCAACGGCCAAGTTTGAGGGTCCAGCAGGAACAGAACAACTTTGAGGGTCGCAATGGTCACTTTTATCAACATCTGAGGGAATGGTTGCTGCAGGTTCTAAATTTTCGTCAACCTGCTGTAGACGAATTTCCAATCTCTTTGTTGAAATAACTTTTTTCTTTTGCTTTCTAGGCCTGGAACTTAATGTAGGCACTGCACAATTAACAAGATCCCACACTTGTGCTTCAAGGTCTGCCGATGGAAGCTGATGAAGTAAAGGAGGTTCTGGTATAGACAATGTCTTTACGTTCATTAAAAGTTTGGAAGTTTCCGGTTTACAATTCACTTGATTTTTACACTTCCTCATTTTTTTATCTTTTAACGGTTCAGTTATCAATTGCCAATAATTACATAATTTTTAAAAAAGTTAGCTTTAAAATTTAATCATGACACTACAAACCGAAACATGAATTCAGTATGACACACACTCATCATCAGCTCAACAACAACATGTCAACAAACAAACAGAGTGAGAGCAGATGGGATATAAGCCGGTATAAAGTTGGCGGACTTTTGGTCGGTCTGTCTCACATTGCCCCATTCAACCAAAGTGGAATTGATGTCACATGCAGCATTCCTTTGTTCATAACAAGCATAATGCATGCATTTATATCAATCACATTATAACGCATCATAAGTAAGGGCAACTTGCAACCTCCAATTTGGCTACAGTAAAAGTAACAAGACATGCGCAGACAGTACAAGGCAAAAACGTTTGCGTTCATTTTTTTGTCAAAAGCACTTGATCAGACTCGCTCATAAATATAATTTGCCCAGATGATCCGACATGACCTGATCTGATGATAATCTGGCCTGACCTAACCTGATGATGATCTGACCTGACCTAATCTGATGATGATATGACTCCACCATTTTAAAGCTGATTTTATGAATTAAATTAAAAATTTAATTAATTATCAAGTTATTTAAAAACCAGAGGTAATATTAATACATGTTTTGTGATGATTCAACTATTTGGTAGTTTGTATGTGTAAATAAATTTATATTCAACCAAAAAAAATAATTATCATTGAATAAACCCTTAGAAAATGGACGGTGAATGGAGCAATGACCCTGGTCCCAGCAACAGGCCCTTCACAGTTACCCAAGGCCTCATGGGGGATATTTTGCGTCGGGAAGAAGGACTTGCGGCTTATGCGAGGGTCACCAACAATGCAGCCAAACTGATTATGGAAAAGAGAAACACTGAGAGATTATTTAAAAATCGAGGTGCCAATGATCAAGCCATCATCATTCAACCCGTGGTAATTGACTTGCCGTTGGAAAATCCAGCAACCGGAAATCATCAGGGAAGACCGGATAAGGATACACAGAACAATGGGGACTGGATTCGGATCAATACAGAAACGCCATTTGGTGATATCAAAGTATGAAGTGATTTTACTTAAACTTCAAGTGAACACTGACATAAATATTTTAAATTATTTATTCGACAATTACATATTTTATTATTAAATAATTAATAGGTGGAAGTTAAGGATAACTTCATATGGTCTTATTGCCAGTCATCACAAAACAGTAGAAACTTTATGGAAAAGTTTTATGAGTTTTCCGCCGGAACCTTGGGACTTCGATCCATTTACCACCGTGAAATGAACCGAGACATCATCATGACCAGACAACTAAAGTATTACAACAAAGAACAACAACGCGACTACAATTTCCTCATTTCATTGTATAAAGGAGGCCAACTTCGGGCATTCAACCTGGACACTTTAAGAGCTACAGATGACATGCAACTTCGAATAAACATTTGGGATCCTCCGGTTTTTTCTTATGAAGAGTTTGAAATTAATGAAAGCAATCAACAAATCTTGGTTTTTGCAACAGATGAAACCCATCAGCTTGAAGCCATCCTCATCTTTCAATACCCACCAAATTGGACACGTGTCTCCATTATCCATGTCTTGCATAATGATGTGACAATCCAGTTCAAATTCCATCATGATATTTGCTTCATGATTGATGAAGACAACGATTTAAATGTCGCTTCATGGAGTGATGTTATGGACATGCATCAACCAATTGTTGAACCAAATAACCAAACACCAGCAAGAAATTTAATGGTGGAGCAGCGACTTCGATTTGTGGAAATGCCAACAAGCAACATCAACCTCAGAATGCGAGATCCAAAACTTCGATTCCTTGATATTGCACCATCTATGATTTGGGCAAGAAGAAATCATGCAATAAATTTCTACACTCTTACCCCATCTGATCAAGATCGAGAGCGACCATGTTATCGTTTTAGATGGAATCCACCTGTACCACTTGGATGCTATAGGACGACAAAAGTAAAGGCATTTCCGGACAAAACATCACGTGTATTGATCAACAATACTACAATCTGCCGGGATGCTATTGTGACCTTTGAAGCAAATGGAAGACGCGTTATTGCTCAGGTTCAAAACAGCCCTTTCCGTGATGACAGTAACCAGTCCACTTCTTGCGAGCAAAATGAATGTGTGGTGGCCATTGCATTTTGCAATCAACTAAATTCTCTTGCAGTCCTGTTTTGTCAAGGTGAGACGTTCCGAGTTAGCTTTCATCACCCTACCACTTTCAGAGTGACAAAGACCCTCCCGACTATCCAAAGAATTTCAGATGGTTACCTTGCTCTTGGATTCATCAAAAGCGCTTCCATGAAATTTAATCCAAAATTCCTATTCATTAAAATCAAAAGTTATGCTAGATTGAATAGTCCTAGGACTTTTGTTAACGAGGTGTACATGTGTGGCCTTATGAATTAATGTAAAAATTACGACAAATGAATTAAATTAAATTAAGGTATGTAACTGTTAATGTAGGTTTATAGTAGGTACCAAGTTTTTTGTAAATAATCCACAATGAAATGAGAATCTTTGCAAACTGATGAATTTATTATTGTACAAAATTAGAAATTAAGTTAAAACTGTTGTAATGAATTTGTAAATACTATTTCATTTTAAATTGAAAGTAATACGTGGTTAATAAAATGTTTTATAAAATGTAATAGATCTAGTTTTATGGATGACAAGTTTTTTTCAAGCAGTTAGTTTTAGAGGAAGACATGACAATTTGGATGTCTGTTGAAATCTGCCAGTTATTTAGTTAAAGGGTTGAGTTCATATATATTTAAAACTTCAAAAATTCGCCCAGTTTAAATAGGCCCAGTTAATGTTAGCCCAGTTTTAGGTAGCCCAGTTAAAATTAGCCCAGGTAATGTTAGCCTAGTTTAAGGTAGCCCAGTTAAAATTAGCCCAGGTAATGTTAGCCCAGTTTTAATTAGCCCAGTTAAAATTAGCCCAGTTATTGTTAGCCCAGTTTTAAGTAGCCCAGTTAAAATTAGCCCAGTTATTGTTAGCCCAGTTTTAATTAGCCCAGTTAAAATTAGCCCAGTTAATGTTAGCCCAGTTTTCATTAACCCAGTTAATGTTAGCCCAGTTTTAATTAGCCCAGTTAAAACTAGCTTAATTAAAATTAACCCAGTTTAGATTCGTCTAATCAAAATTAGCCCCGTTAATATTAGCCCAGTTTTCTTTAGCCCAGTTAATATTAGCCCAGTTTTAATTAGCCCAGTTTTAATTAGGCCAGTTAAAATTAGCCCAATTAAAATTAGCCCAGTTTAGATTCGCATAATCAAAATTAGCCCAGTTAATATTAGCCCAGTTTTAATTAGCCCAGTTTTCATTAGCCGAATAAAAATTAGCCCATTCAAAATTAACCCAATTAAAATTACATAGTAATAATTAACCTAGTTTAAAATCGCCCAATCAAAATTAGCACAGGAATAAAATTTTCCCATGAAGAATCTTAACCCAGCAGCTACGTAAATGCTTGAAGCATAAAGGGGCAAAGTGAAACATTCAAAAATGCCACAGCGCCTAATATGTATTTATGGCTTGTCGACAACGATATTGAATGTGCGTTTCTTACCTAGGTGCATATCAGTCGTCGTCGCTTTGTGGAAATGTAAAGACACAACAAAAGTAGTCTGCTGCTGACTTATCTGCATTAATTTTTGGAAAACTGTTCGAAAAATCTAATAATTTCCCTTGGTCATAAATAACCTTTTTAAAGCTAATTTTAGTTCAGATTCAAATCTAAAAGGTAATTGTTGTCAAAAGTTAATTTGGCTCTATAATTTATTCAAGGGATAACTAACTAGTAGTAATAAAATTTAAAAAAATAAATAATTATGATTTGTATATAAAAATTGATTACAGGATTCTCAAAAACAATGGAGTCCAACAGTGAACGCCTCGCAAAAACTCAAAGTTTAGCGCAGCATTTATTTGTTCGGGAATTGGGACTTCGAAGGATGGTAAGGCGTAAACTCCCAGCTACAAAGGACAAGAATGTTGGACAGTTGCTGATCCATGGAAGGGGGGACTCAAGGATGACCGTTAATGACACTGCCTTAGTTCCAGCATCTGTAATAATCCCAAAACCCAGCTATTTAAAAAAGGACAAAAAGCACAATGAGGTCATGTATGAAGGAGACTGGATAAAGGTTCAACCAACAAAAGAAATTCATCCCGAATCAACCCTAAAGGTAATCAAATATTGCTTAATAAATATTCAGTATCAGTAGTTAGTTAGTTTCGATTCCAAGCCCAATCCAAAAACCAAAAAGTATATATATATATATATATATATCATATTTCTTTTAATTATTTAATAGATTGCATCTACGGATTGGATGATTTCTGCCAGGTTTAAGCCAAACCAAGCCCGACATTTGGAAGTGACGGAACATTACAACTTTTCTCCATTCAACTTTGATTTTGCCGTTGCAAAAGGAGATGTGTTTGAGGGAAACATGTTAAAGTGCATCATTTGGCCAAACCTGCTACTTCGTCCTTTCTTCTTCCCACAGACAACATCAACCTATTTAGTCATGCTGAATGACAAAAGCCAGATTTATCTGATTGACCTGATGACATGGAAGCTTGATTTTGCGGTGGACCTTAACCAAGACTATGCAGATCTCAACGTGGTTGGATTAACGGAAATGGAGATTTCCAAAGAGAACAAACAGATTATTTTATTTGGAAAGTGTCCTGATCATCACGTCAATTTGATTGTAGTTATACAGATACTTTTGTTTGGAAAATCAACTACCTTCATGTACGCCAACCGACTCAAAATGAACCTTTTGTTTAAAGATGAAATGTGCTGCGTATACAATGACCAGTTAGAAGTATCCCTCATGTCGTGGGATGAGTTTGAAAAACAAGCTGTGACAATTGCTCCAACTGGACGAGTCTTCCCAAAGTATTCCTACGTGTCCAAAGAAAAAGAATTTCGTCGGATCCCTTCAAGTCGTAAAAAAGTAATTGCCAATACCCCCAACTTTGGATTTCTAAACTTCAACCCATCAATATTACATGACCTGGTTGAACATGGAATTGGATTTTTTGACTTTTCGGAGCTTCCGTCACCCCTAAATGTCCTCCAAGAACCAATCCACAATTTCTTGAGCTGGAACTGGCAGTTTGGGGACGATGATTCAAAGGTGACTCCATTTCCCGACAAAACATCTAGGATCCTGATTCATAATCAGTTATTCAGAGCTCATGCGGTCATGGAATTTAAGGATTATGCAGGACACATTACAGCAAATGAAAGCTATCCATTTGAGGATAAAGAAAACTTTACCAAAGCTGGAGGAAGAAGGATCGAAGAACATGTGCTTGCCATGGATTACTCCAAACAACTAGATTTAATTGCTGTGCTCTTTGCAAAGAATAAGGTATTCAGGGTAGTTTTTTATGATTCTTTGTACCTGTCAGAATTCAAATCATTGCCTATTGTTTCGCGACAAGGAAACGTCGATAATATTAAGGAAGCTTCATTGACCCTAACCCCAATGTGCATGATTGTCGACCTTGAGTATCTAGTAAATTCTGCTCCAAACAACGAGATTTTCGTTTGCCGATTAATGTCAGAAAAGGTTATCAAGATGTTGTAAATATTGCTAGTAATAAGTACTATAATATCATTTAGGTTAAAAATTATGATGATGATTTGTTATGAATTATAAAGAGTTTATGTTACGCAGAGATTCTGACGCTACTTTACTATTAGGTATAATAAGGAATAATGGATTATTATGACCAATTAACTTTAAAATATTTATTATTGACAAATGTATCCATGAATTAAATAACGGAATAAATTTTTAAGAGTCAATTACTTTAAATTTTATATTAATAATTCGTAACAGTTCATCATTTCCATAAACTAAAGTACAAAAACATTAGTTAATAGTTCAATAGTAATAAAAAAAGTAGCATAGGTAAACAAAATCATATTCATAGATTTAAATACAACAAGTAATTCATTAAACCATTCATAAAGAAATGTAATCAGCCGCGATGACGCAGGGACCTGTGTGGAGGGGTACTGAAAAGCATAAAAAAAAGAAAAAGATATTAGTCATTATATAAATTTACCCAATTAGAAATGTCACAAATATTATTTATAAAAATAATTCATAAATCTCACATTAATGGCTCCTTAAATTGCCTGTAAGCCTTTTGCACCAATTCAAGTCCAATGAATCCATCATGAAGAATACTTTTATAATGAATCTTGAGGTCCAGGAAACACAAGGATTCCGGAAACACAGTATTAAAGGCCGCCATTGCTCTGTCATCTCGATACATATCAAACTGCTCCTTTGTAACGGGAGATGGGCCATGCTGATAGATTGCCCACTGGACCAGAGCGCAGTAAACTTCAAATTCGTCATTAAATGGAATGTTTTTATGACTAAACAGCCAAATGACTTCATCCGAGTTGAGACGAAACAACAAATTGGCCTTGTCATGAGATGGGATCCACGTCTTGAGTACAGGAATACTTGTGAAGATGTCGTCAATCTTCTCCTTTACGCAGATTAGAAACAAATCTCTCCGGACATCTATCGTTTCATAACTTTGAATCGGATCTGTTTTGAACAATAGTTTTCTGACATCCCGCACTCCAAGATTTTTCGCCAATTCGTACACAGGATAGGTAATGCGACCAACGTATGCTGAAGACGGTTTAGTAGCATAAATCAAATCTCTGAGAACTTTGATTTCGATGCCAGACACAGATAGATCGACAGTAAGGACGTCTTCTGGTTTAGGAGCTGCTGGAATCCCATACTTTTCTGCATTATAGCGATGAAGGTGGATTGGCCAAATCACTCCCAAATCATTTTTCGCAAGAAGGTACAATGATGCCCCTTTCGCAGTAGTATCCAAGTCATGTAAAAGCAAGGATTCATATGTACTTTGGAACGTACCATTACGAACTTCTTCCATGACCGACTTGACGAACGACACACAAAACAATTTCCGAAATGATTCTTGAACTTTTTCCAATTCTGTTTTGGCGACAATATCCCATGTCTGATCGGTTAGTACAATTTGCTGAAGTACATTTTGGAGCTGATTCAATAATTGCTTGTCAATATCAGAAAGTCCTTGAAGGGGTACACCGGTTTCCATTTCATCCAATATGGCATCAATGTTGAAATCCATATCAAAGAGATCGGGAAGCTCCAAGCCAGGACTTAATTTTCGAATGTTCAGCTGGAGCTGTTGTACATTTATGCTCACAATCAGTTCCATGAACTTTGCATTCAGAGATTCTTTTTCTTTGATTGCGTTGTAGATTTCAACCAAAATCTCAACATTACGAATTTTGTACGAATACTCCAAGAAAAACAGTGATGTAAGGATAACTCCATACTTTTTGTCTGGCTCGTCGAGAAGAAACTTGATTACGTCTTGGACGTGAACGTGACAGTTTATCATCTTTCCTTCCAGAAAATAGTTGAAAAAGTACGGGGCATTTGACAAGTCTCTCTTTGGTTCAATCAGGTTCCATTGCTCGAGTAGTTTAGGTGGAAGAGGTTTAGTGGAAATTGTGTAGTTTTCTCCAATAGTAGGAGATATCTTACTGGGGGAGACCTTACTGGGGGATACCTTCTTTGTAGCATCTTCATTGTTCAATCGTGGATTTTGTTTGCTCCCATTCCCTTGAGGATCCTTGTCCTTGCCATTTGCGTTTTCAACCAAGGGAATAGCGTTATTAGGACCACCTTCATCTCCATTCTTAGGATTCCCAGCATTCCCCGGAACCTCGTCGTTTTCATTTCCTCCTCCTCCTTCTTCTTCTTCTTCAGCATTCTCGTCATTTTCATTGATTTTAGCCTGAGGATCAGGACCGTCCTTGTTTCCATCCTTGTTTGGAGGACCATCACCTGGAGCACCTGGATTCCCTGGAGCACCTGGATTCCCTGGATTTTTTGGTCCTCCACCGCCGTTGTTTCCTTCATCGTTTTGATCTCGTTGCGGACGACCCCCACCGGGTGTTTCTTCATGTTGAGGAGGACCACCACCGTCGTTTCCATCCTGTTGGGGTTCACGGCCATTGTTGTCTCCATATTCGACATCTTGCTGTTCTTCTCCAAGGACCATATCGTCATCTTGTACATCATCATTGATCATATTTTCGCTTTCAACATCTTCAGCTGCAATACCGTCGTCGTCATCTTCAATCTCCTCGTCTACATCTTCAATTTGGGTATTGAAAAGCTCAATCTGAGAGTTTTCAGGAAACATTTGCTGAGCATGTTGTTGATATTGTGATTCTTGAGAATATTCAATATTTGGCATCTGCGACATTGGAGTAGATCTGAAGACTTCCACATCGTCCTGGCTTTGGGATGATCCTGTCGGCACCGATTCTGCTGCGTTTTGCCATTGCGATGGTTCCACTTGGGTAGAAGGAACAACCATGACCTCATCATCAGGAATCATGGCGCCTTTTCGAAATACACCAACACCTCCAGTCTTCTTTATCTCATTTCCAGACTTGGTTTTTTTGTTAAAGAAGAATCGCGACCCTGTACCCTTTCGCTTTGGTGGTGGTGTACGCGGACGAAGGAATCCCCCCTATTAATTCAGGAATGAAAAACAATAGTTAAATTAAGTTTTTTATTGTAATTAATCATGAACTTTCCCACAACATTCAAGGATTAGTAATTAAGTACATTAGATAAAAGTATTACCTCCATATTTCTTCTTGAAGTATTAGGTAAAGGCAATTGTTCAGGAGTAAGAGAGGATGTAGGAGTTGAAGCAAAGTTGACGCCAGCAGCAAATGCGTTGAAATCGGCAGGCTCGTTAGAATGATGTTTCTTCATGTGCCGTCTAAAATTGGGTGTTTGATTAAATGATTTGTTGCACACTTTGCAAAAATGTAACGGCTTTACTCCTGATTCCGGATGAATTCTTAAATGACTTTTAAAGTACTTTGGATGGTATTTTTTTCCACAAAATCTACAACGCTTTCTCTTAACTGGCTTAGAATAGTTTGTTACAGTTTTCTTTGAACTACCAGTACGAGGCATAACGATGCCGCCCCATTTTTAATAGTTCGCAGACAATTAGTAAATGTTCAAGAAATAAAGCTTTAAAACGCGTTCACAATTATTAGCTAATAATTAAACTGCTTCTCGAGCACTGGATAAGGTGCTTTTAATTATTACATAATTGCGACCAAACACAAAAGCAAAACACACATGTTCAGAGAGCACAGCGCAATATTTTTTCCCCAAAGTAAGTCAATGCACCATGGCGTATACAACTCCATCTACCCTCACATGGTTTCAATTCCAAATGCATTTTTACTTCTTTACATGGACGGGGATAGTAAGTCGGCCATTTCGTGAGTAACACGCCAACATAGAGAACAGGACGGCAATACTGTTGCTTGCAACCAAACCATTTACATCGTTGTCTGACTTCATATGGCACGGGTCACATATTAGATAATGCATGCTGTTCCTCCTTTAGCATGAAATATATAGTTAAGGTTTGCGTACTAGCAACAGTACCAAACTCGATCCGACTTTTTGTATATGGAGAAAAACATGCAGGATAAAGCATAGCAAAGCAGCAGCATTTTTACACTGCAAGGATGACATGAAGCATTTTTTGACGAAAAAGAAATGGAGCCGCATCCTTTGTTCATAGAATTCAAGACAAGTTCAAACGTATTTACAGCGGGTTGGATTGACCTCGTAATGTTGAATCATGACGTTTTCTTCAGTTGGGGCTAATCACACAAGAAAAGTGCTTTCACTCGACTACATTCTAGAACTTGCTTTCTTGTAGATAGCAAATGCGTGCAAACTTCATTTGACGAAAAGTTTTCGTGCTGATGAGTCGCAACTTTAGTGGTAGCGTTAAAGGAGATTAGCAGTTTAAACCTGATTAAATTGTTATTGAAAGTGAATGTGCTGGAACAATAAGCAAAGAAGGAGAGAAATTAAGTGCTGGAACAATAAGCAAGGAAGGAGAAAAATTAAGTGCTGGAACAATTAGCAAAGAAAGTGAGAAATTGAGTGAAAGTCCTACAACTTTAATTTAAATAGCTTAAAGCCCAGTTTTAAAGCTATTTTTAAATCTAATTTAGTTTCATTACTGTCGATCTTTAATCAAACATAATTCGGAAAGAGAGAAAGTTTAAATTCAAGTTGTGGTTGGTTCTACCACCACCAACTTGTGGTTTCTGTCGAGGTGATTTGGAACCAGTTAACTCGTCATTGGAACAATTAAAAATCTACCAGGTAATATAAACCATTATAGTGGTATTTGTGAATTATAGTTATTATGAAATGGTTCCAAACCTAGTTTTAAAAGTTTCTCAAAATCAACGTTTATATTTGCAGTTATCGTGGGTGTGAGGCGGCCCTTTGGAGAGTTATCGCGGTGGGGACCTGTGATAGGAAGGACAGATATTGGAGGGTCCATTGAGTAACGAAGAAGCTAAGCCGACTACACGAAGCACACAACAAGATCAGGTAATAAAACAAAAGATTATGATATTTTTTTACAAATAGTGAAATAACAGCAATTCAATATTTTGTTAAGGGCTCGTAACCGCAAATTAGCAATATTCAACCCTAATTATAATAAATTATTGTTTAACTTTCAGAATCCATCCATCCATCATTTCCATCCTGCTGAAGGTCAGAGTTAACCTGGAGTGGCTGAAGGAACTTTTGATAAAAGTGTACCGATTGGAACATTTTGGAATCACAGGTACTAAATCTACTTATACGAGTATTGCCCAAATATAAATTTAGTCATCAAATATATATTGAATTTTTCCTAACTCATGACGATTATGTTTTTTAGAATTGCAGTCAATTAGCGATCCAAAACTAACTAGGGGAATTTGCAGTATTTCAACAACCTTTTCTTGCGAAATACAATTAAGGAGTCTAAGGTTGCCCCAGATTGCTGTGAATACCCAGACGGTGGTCCCTGGATCAAGAAGAAAGCAGAGAAAAAGGTAATATATCCTAAATCTAAAATAGTAATCCTAAAGTAATGATAAGCGTAATAACATAGTAGCACGGGTAAATACAAATTTTAAAGAATCAAATTTACCAATATTTTATTTATTTGAATGTGCAGGTTTCACATCCCGGGAAAGACGGTGGATAAAACTAACAAAGAATAGTGGCTGGCATCGATGCATTGTTGCCGTGTGGAGTAAGACGTTAGCTATTGCACAAGTACTAACGCAGACCTACCTGGTTTAAAACTTCTTTTGTTATCACTTACATCCAAATCTTTCAATTGTGGGTCCAGCCTAATTTGGCAAAAATTTGAGAAAAAGGTATGAAGAATAAAAAATATGTCAACTTATGTTTAGGATCAAATAACTTTCATGGCCAAATGCAATAACAAGTCGCTAAAGTTCAATTTTGCTTTTACTTCATTTTAGGATCCGAGAATTGAGGTACTTGGGGCTCATCTTTAGTTTTAAAGCTCCATTTTATTACCGGAATATTCTAACATCCATTGTCAAAACGAGATTCATTACGAAAACAGAAAGCAAAGTGTGATCGTCGGGCCAGAGTATAGTTCGATTAGGAGTAATAAACACTAATTAACAAAGGTAATGTTTCATGACGAATATTTTAAATGTACTTCAAAAACAAATACCAATTATATGTAATATGAGGTATATTCCAATTGTAATTTTAAAATAATCTTTAATTATTTGTGTAGTAAACACCAATATCATCAAAATGGCGGATTCAGAGGATATCACAGATAGCAGTGGAAATAATGAGATAGCAGCCAAAGTGATGCAGCCAACATTGGAAGATGGAAAGATTACCTTATATTACCCACTACCTGTGCCAATTTTGAAATGCCCATTTGAAAAATGCGGGTACAGCTGCTCATCTGAATCATCCCGCAAGTCCAACTACGCAGACTTACTGATGGTTCACATTGTAACACATCACAAACACTCCAAATCCAAACTTTTAGACGCGTGTGTGTCATGTAAAGCAGTTTTGTCAATGTCTGAACTAAAGACACACGCATGTCTCATCCAACCTGCACACAAAGAACCACCAATTTCGTCAAATCATAAAGGAAACGAGACATTGTGTGGCGTCATGCAGCCAACATTTGAAGATGGGAGGATTACCATATATTACCCACTACCTGTTCCAATTTTGAAATGCCCATTTGAAAAATGCGGGTACAGCTGCTCATCTGAATCATCCCGCAAGTCCAACTACGCAGACTTACTCAAGTCTCACGTTGTAAGATTTCACAAACACTCCAGATCCAAAATGGTCAACGAGTGTGTGACATGTAAAGCAGTTTTGTCAATGTCTGAACTAATGACACACACATGTTCCATCAAACCTGCAGACGAAGAGCCACCAGGTTTATCAAATGAAAACGGAAACGAGGCATTGGAAGGCGTCTTGAAATCAAACCCAACCGACAAAAAGTGGGCTTCAAAAGATGACAAAAAAGTGGTGTGGCCAGATGTGATGCAGCCAACTTTAAAAGATAATAATAAAATAACCATCTTCTACCCATTACCACTACCACGCTTGTTATGCCCGTTTGACAAATGTCCAGCAAGTTGTGAGTCCATAAGAAACTCTGGGAAAAGCAACGCATCCAAATTAAAGTACCATTTTAAAAATGGACATAGCCGCTTCAAAGTTGAAATATCTGATGCGTGTGCGGTTTGTAAAAAGGGGTTGGGCACAAACAATGCGTACCATAAGTGCTTGCAACAATATAAGGCGCCACCCGGTATTATTCCTGAGTCGGCCTACCGATGTAATGTGGAAAATTGCGATAGATGGTTTTTGGACAAGCCTGCACTCAATATGCATTCTAGAATCCACAAAAAACCCAACGTAGATTTGACATTTCAACCCTTACCAAGCACATCAGATGCAAAAACTCCCGGTCTCAACAGGAAACGAAAGTATAAGAACCGTGATAAAAGTGCAGAAAAACAGAGCACAAGAAATCGCCATGATTTAGATAAAAACGACTTGGATGAAGAGGACATGGATTATGAGGAACTTGATGACGACACAATGGAAGTTGATGACCATGAACAAGCCGAAGTAGAAATTGATTGCGTTGACTTTCCAAATGTAGAAAATGCGCCAGACATGAAGCACAAGATTCATGAATGGAAAATGATTCTTTTGGGAGAAGTCTTCAACAAAAATGCTAAAGAGGACCACTGGAAAACATTTGAAAAAATTTTGGCTGGAATCACACAAACTGTGCAAGAAGAATTGAAAATCAACACGACGTGGCTGGAAAAACAAGAATACGTCAATGTCGACATCACTGATCGGGTAAAAATTCGAAAATTGTATGACCAAAATCCAAAGAGAGCACATAATGCTCTCAAGAAGACCAATATTTTAACCTGCAACGCTGATGTTAATGCAATATGGAGCCATTTTCAAACCAAACTGGATATTGAAGCAACGGATGTTGACAATAGTTACTTTGCAGAAGAAGAATTGGAAAAACCAGATGAGATCAGCACTCAACGATTTTACTGTTATGAAGTAATAGAGCGGTTGAAAAAATTTCGTAACACAGCTCCGGGACCGGATAAAATCCAATATCGCCAATGGTTAGAGGTTGATCCCAACGGATACTTGCTTAGTACTATCTTTAACATTTGCTTAAAGCACAAAAAAATTCCTTCAGCCTGGAAAAGTAGCAAAACCTTTTTGTTTGCTAAAAATGAACAGCCGTCTTCCCTGAACGATTGGAGACCAATCAGTCTATTCAATACGATTTATAAATTGTACTCAGCATTACTTAGTGATCGTATTCGGGACTGGTGTACAGCAAAAAACATAATTCATCCATCGCAAAAAGGAGGTTCTCAATACGACGTAGTATTAGAACACTCTTTCCTCATCAACCATTTGATTAATTTGGCAAAATGTCAAAACAAAAACGTCTGTTTTGCGTTTCTGGACATCCACCAGGCCTTCCCTTCTACGCCAGTGAAAGCAGTGTTATCAGCAATGGACAAATCCGGAGCTGGAGAAAACATGATCAAAATTGTCGCAAATCTGCTGGCCGGTCGCACTACCGAAATCATTGCTAAGCAAGGAACAACCAAGACAATCGACGTCAGAAGAGGAGTCCTCATGGGAGATCCAATTTCCAACATTCTCTTCAATATGGTGCTTAATTTTGCAATTAAGAGTGTAAACAAAAATCCAGTCTACCCGTTAACCACAGATCTTCCATATAACGTATTGGCAAATGTAGATGACCTCGCATTGTTTGCTAATGACCAGGAGGAACTTCAAGACAATGTTACAATAATTGAAGTGGAGCTGCGTAAAATCAGTTTACAGCTTTCTGAAACAAAATGCAAAGCATTGGAGATTTGCGGTCACAACGGAACTGGAGATATCGAGATAGAAGTTAATCATCAAAGGATTCCTCACTTGGCTCGAGATGACCAACACAAGTACATTGGCGTAAAAATCGGGTACAATAATTCTGACAAGCACCACTCGGACAAAACTTCAAAAATAGCAGTCGCTGCCAAGAAAAGAAAAAAGGAACTAAAGCATAAAACGTTTGAGGAATCAGTTGCAGAAAATCCAGAAATCAAAAAATTCTCACAAGCTGTTGGAGTAATTACTAACTCTCTACTATCTGGATCACAAAAAATTGATGCTCTGCGTCAATATGTGATGCCCTCAATTCAACACGAGTTACAAGTAGGAAAGACCGATAGGGATGATTGGAAATTGTTCGATGAGTTCCTACGTCCAAAGTTGAAGACGGCATTAAATATCCCAGACCGTGGTCCAGAAGGATACATCTATGGTTCTCGTCAACACGCCTGCTTAGGATTCCCAAACTGCCTCAAAAACTTCATGATAATGAAAGTTGTAAATGCGCATAAATTATTGAAAAGCAGAGACCCAGTTGTACGAAAAATTGCCGGCAAAGATGTCAAGTACCATTTAGGGGCAGTGAAGAACTCTACTGAACCTCAGAGTCAACAAACAGTAATGGAATTTCTATCTGGTTCTGTTCATGGCACAAGAGTTTATTCAACTTTATGGTGTAAAGCAAGCACTGCTTCCAAGCACTTGAAACTTAAATGGTCATTGGATAAAAAGACAAACATTATATCCTTCAAGTTGCCCGACAAAACCTTTGAAATCACTGACTCAAAACTGATGACAAAAGAGTTAAGAGAACACATCAGAAAACAGTTCTCCCAAACTTTGATGGATGAAAAGGAATACAAATTAATGGGTATTTCTCTACCATCGTTTTCCATGTCTAGCTACAGCAACCGATTTTTTGTGAAATGCCAAAATACTCAGGATTTCAGTTTTGTGCACAGGGCACGACTTCATCTGACTCCAACGTTTGGATCTATGGCGTTTTCAAATAAGGACGTGTCAAAAAGATATTGTCGCAGATGCCCACAGGAGAAAAAAATCGAGACAATTTCCCACGTTTTGAATGCTTGTTCTGTCACACTCGCAACTTACATCACAGATCGACATAATAGTATTGTCAAATTCTTAAAAGAGGAATTAATACACCAGCAGTATGTCATTATATCGGATGATCAAGTCGTTCCGGAAAGCGAAAGTCTGAAGCGACCGGATCTTGTAGTGGCAAAAGGCAGACAAGTCTACATGATTGACGTCCAGACAGGAAGCGACAAACGTCTAAAATATATGGAGGAAGCTGCTAAAGTCAAAATTGGAAGATATCAACCCCTCGCCAAAGAATTCCTAAAAAATCATAAAAAAGATTATGATAATGTGGATGTTCAACCTTTCATAATTGGATCCAGAGGAGCATGGTATGCCCCAAACAACGACTTTCTCAAAAAGGTCATTCACGACAAACAACGAAGGACAACATTTTCGATAAGGTGTGTAGAAAGGGTCATCAGATGGTCCCGATGCATTATGAATGCTCACCTTGGAAAGCTGTTCATTGTTGTTGATGAGAACGGATATCCCAATACGACTCATGTAAAGCCAGCCCCCATCCCAAAGGAGCAAAACCCCAAATTAAGGGCTAAAGCATCGTAAGTTGCTTAAAAACCTATTTCCGTCATCAATTTTTTTTAATCCTTTCGTGATATTTAAACTAATCCATAACGCATTGTTGTTTCTTTTGTTTTGTAGCATCCCCCCGGACGAGATGTTTGTTGATTCCGAAGAGGAGGACTAATCCGAATTTCATGCAGTCAAAACCGACGCATTACTTATTTCTGAACTACTGTTGTATTTTTCGTTTAGTTTGGAATATGAATTATTGTAATTTTGTGCATAAAATGTTTAGTTCAACATGTGTAAATATTTATGAATCAACAATTTTTGAAATAGGCACCGTCAGCATTTAAGCAGAATCAAATTTTCAATGTTGTAGCCGTGTTTTTAATACATACATATAAATTTGATGAATTGAGTAATACGCGTAATAAATGGTCTTTTTGTTGTTATACTTGAAATCAAACGTGAGTTGTTATTTATTCGCATTTGCTAAAAATCGCATTTATTTAATAAATTATTCACACGACTTACAATTAGTTGCAGCATTGATTTTGTGACAGGGGCAATGCATGCGAGGAACAATAGGATAATATGCCAAAAACTTAACTTTCAACGAACTACATAAATTATAAAATTATTGCCTTAAAAATCTTTAATCATCATATTTAATTTTAAACTGTCCATCGAATTCCTCACCCAGACTATCCTACCCCATGATTTTTTAGCCCAGAATTTTTTAGGCCAAGATTTTTTAGCATGGGATTTTTTAGCCCAGTAAATATTAGCCCAGGATTTTTAGCCCAAGATTTTTTAGCCCGGTATTTTTTAGCCCAGGTTAAATTAGCCCAGCAAATATTAGCCCAACAAACAATGGGGCAAATTGAAAAGGTCACATGCATGACGCATTGAAATGCTGCGCAAAGTATTGGGGCAATGTGAGACAAACCCAGGAGTGTTCAAACCACTCCTTTAATACAGCTGGCCGATGATGATGAAAATTTTAACTAAAGTTTCAATAATTAAAGTAACCTTGTCGTTCATTAAACATTTGGATACACACAAATCTTCCTCGTCATTGTAGCTATCTAACTAAACCAAATGGCAGTTATGAAATGGCGTAGTTAATTCAAAAAATGCAAGACAAGTCAGTAGTCAGGTATCAAGTCGTATATCTAATCAGTCACCCCCAAACCAATACATCCGGACGGGCATAATTGGGCGGCTTCGGTTGCTTGGTTGAAGCAGAGGTAAGCGCTAGGGGGACCATTCTCTTTTACGTGCAACAAGCGCCTTGAGCGATGAGCCTTAAAGAGAATCCCCTTTGCTTGTTTTTATCCTTCTCAGGACCCATAGC
>JAQGAG010000015.1:0-48150 GCA_034696835.1 Lepidocyrtus lignorum
AAATTTCTCGATGGCTTCTACAAAATGCATATATCCATCGTCACAATCCGACTTTGAGACCGTGTTCAGGTTTTGGACAAAATACTATGGGATTGGACTGTGACTTCGGCCACAGTACAAAGCTACAGTCACAGTACAGAAAAATGGGAAATCATAACCTCTCTAATATCAATGTTGTGCACGTAATTTATTCATGCCAATCTTTGTGGATTTTTAGATATGCTATGAGTAATCGCAAGCGCGATCCGGTCGCCCAAAACAATTACAAAAATACATAGAATTGATGTCACTATTTACTTTTAAAATCCTTTATTTAGAAACAATAAAATAAAAACTCATGAAAGAAAACAGTTCATTGTCAAATATTATGTATGAAAACTATTCAACTAAATACGAACAGAAATTCTATCTAAAAACGCTAGCGCCTTATAATCATAAATATGTATAAACAACAGCCATGAAAAAAAAATTATTCAAACTTCTTGGATTTTCTATCCTTTTTCTTCCTTTTCGGTGTTTCCACTTCATTCTCTAGTGCATCTACACTCTCTGTGACAATTTCCGACTTACGCTTGCTCTTCTTTTTGGGTGTCTCACTTTGCCCCTCTATACCTTCCTCGGCTTCCAATGTAGTTTCGGCATCAGTGACAATCTCTGATTTTCTGCTCTTCTTCTTCTTTTTCGGAGTTTCAGTTTCGATGGGGGAAGTGACATTTAATTCTGCGTTATTATCATTGTCAACGGAATTCTCGGACTTGCGCTTCTTATTTTTCTTTTTGTGGGATGACGTTGGTTCCGATTGAATTTCAACGTCGTCCTTGGACGGGGTACTGTCAGCTTCTGATTTCCTCCCCTTCTTCTTTTTCTTTTTTGGGGTCTCCGTTTCCTCCATAGCTTCAACTGCACTGACAAAACTATCATTGGTTGCTGCACCCTCAGATTTCTTACTTTTCTTCTTCTTTTTAGGAGTGTCGACATCTTGGGACTCATCTGCAGTATGGAAACTGTCCTCGTCAGTAGATTTCTTATTTTTCTTCTTCTTCTTCTTCGGAGTATGCGTCACGTCATCACTGACACTCTGATCCATTGGTATTGCTTCAGACACCTCAGACTTTCGCTTCTTGTTTTTCTTCTTGGCAGATTTAGATTCTTCTTGTTGAACATTTACCTCCGGTGTCGTGGGTAAATTTTTTCTTTCAGTCTTCAAACCAAGTTCGGCTGCAATATCCAAAGCATCCTTTTTTCGTTTATCAACGGAAGTCATATGCTCGACCCATTCCTTTCGATCTCTTTTAAATGCGTTCAAGCCCATGTTTTCGACCATGAACCTTCCATATTTATTCGCAGCTAATAAAGGAATGCGCTGACTAAGCACCTCAGCTACTTCCATTTTCTGGGGAATATCGGCCCACAACCAAATCTCATCTAATATCCGTGACCCAAATGCTGTCGTAGCCAACTCCACTAAAGCCTCCTTGAACTTTTTCAGCATCAGCGCTTTCGTCTTCTGGGGAACTTTCCAAGATTTGAAGAATTTTGAAATAACGAAGCTCGCTTTCCTGTCTAAGGCTAATGTTCGGAGTTGAGCTGCATCCATCTGAGTAAGACAGTTGATAACCTGAAATAACGAAATTAAAAGCAAATACAATGTAACATTCCGCAAGTCAAGTCAACAACAATACACACCCGCACAGAGTAATAATAATAATTTTAACAATTAACTGCGTTAAGTTTTAAAAAACTCACCTCCGCCCCCGACGGATTACTAAAATCAATTAACTGCTCAACGGTACAAGTGCCAAAATATGAGGTGTTGAATTTATCCGCTTCCTCTGGATTATCATTAAGATTTCCCAAAGTCATCAATGAGTAAATAATATTTGATTTATTTCCATAAACAGATTTAAGCCCTTTCTGCAGAAATTGGAAGAGCTCGGTTTGTCTAGTATTTAGTTTATTGCATTGTTCCGCCAGATGGTGAATAATCGCAGCCTTGCCGTCTTTGATAAGAGTTTCAATGTTGGTGGATAGTTCATCAAAAATTTCATGGAACTAGACAAAATAGTACAAATAAAAAAACAAATTATATAAAAACTCAATAATAACTAAACTCGATAAAAAATTAATATTGTAAAAACTCAATTCTGATTTAACATTTAATTTTAATTCTTACCATTTTGGAATCAGGAGCGGTATTCACAATCTTCTGCAAAGTATATGAAGTTCCAGTGCAATATTCAATTAGGTGACCCTTGTAGAACTCATTGAATATTTTCTCGTACAATGTATTATCAGCAACAGTTAAGCACACTTCCAAAGTGCGATGACCTAAATCTTCAGACGACAAAGGCGCAGTCAGTGTACCAATCACCCTTAAAATGAATGTCTTCACAATTTCCTGAGAATCCTTAGTACAATGAACAGTTTGCACAACATTCTGAAGCAGCCTTGCGGTTTCCGGTTTCTGTCCCAAATCGTTGAACTGTGGCCAAGCCATGAATCTTTTGGCAAAGTCCTTCAGCATATTTTCCCATTTCTCGTTGAATTCCCTGATTCCGTACACATTGGCAAGGAGGTTACTTTTCTTAAAGACTGCAAGGGGATGCTTTTCTTTTTCCGTGGGGACCTCCAAGTTTCCAGACAAGCACTCCAATACTTTCTTCATCACAAAGCTGCTGTAGGTTTCGAAGGTGAAATCTTCAAAGTTGTTCAAGACGAACATCGAAGTTTTCTCGAACCATTCCACTAGCTTCTCACTGGATCTCCACTTGTCGGCCGAGGTCACCTCCAATAATTTTTCCAGTACGTGGCTGGCATAAGGATCGGCTACGATCACACGAAGGCTCGGGGTAAACGCTTGGCATATTTTCATCAGCACGTCTTCCGGTGCAAAGGGCAAAATCGTTTCAATGACACGGGAGACCAATTGGTTGCTGGACAGTTGAACCTCGTTGCCCTCCGTAAGCGTAAGAGAGTTTTCCACGAAAAGTTCTGAAATCCAATTAAATGTCATTTTAATTACGTGAACAGAAATACACTGTAGCTTTGACTTACGAATACCCTAAATAAATGACAATTTACTAACTGCTCAACTTACCTCTTTCCTCATCCGTGTCAAACTCATCCTTCTTCAACAGCTCAAAAATCCTTACAAAGTACGAGTACGTCTCGGAATCCACCTGGAAGCCCCTTCCCAACCTTCCCTGCTTTCCGAACCTCTTCGCCTTCTGGAGAAATGAACGCTTGCCCCCCTTCTTCGCCCCGTATTCCTTCGTGACACCTTTCTCCTTTGAGAAACTTTCAAAACTCGGCTGCTCCATTGGCACTGGCATACTTATAAAGTTAATTAAATCCCCTCAAATTATAAAAATAACTAACAAAACAATTTATTACTTCGCAAGAACATCAACAAAATGCACTTGCTTCAGACGCGACATCCAAAACCAAACACAACTTTCTCCACAGAAAAATCCCTAAAATGCTTGCACGTGCTTATTTGCATTCAACAGCCAAGCTCAAGCCTTCACTTCATATCATCTCATGTGTAGGCTGCGGCTGAAAGCATTGTTTTTGAATTTGGCGCTGCTCTCCTCACCTGACAATGGTGGTGCAACCGGTGCGGTAATATTGGGCTAGCGCAAACCTTTCCAGAATGAATTGTGGGGAGAGTGCAATGCAGGTGTGGATGGAGAAAGAAAGGAATGAAATGATTCATGTTTGGGGATAGGGATTGTCTTTTGTATTAGCAAGTCATTACACCAACACGTTCATTTCGCTGTTTTGTCAAAATAAGTTAAAATTAACTTGATTGATCTTTAATAAGTGATTAACTTGTGGGGAATCATCCGGTTAATATATTAATCAGTTAATTGTTAGTGTAATTAAGTTTACAAACGAGTTAAGTCAAGATGGCAATGCACGTTCCGAAAGCTCCTGGCTTCGCGTCGATGTTGAAGGATGGTGCAAGGGTAAGATTTAATTAACTAACTTAATGGGATGATGTGAATGGAGGAAAAAGTGTTAATATCATGAAGTTATTATGGAATTAAAGTTAAATGTGTTGACATTTTGTTTGTCATTTGTTTTGCAGCACTTTTCCGGACTGGATGAAGCGGTCTACAGGAACATCCGGGCTTGTAAGGAATTCGCAGATTCCTTGAAGACAGCATACGGCCCCTGTGGAATGAATAAGATGATTGTGAATCATATTGAGAAGCTCTTTGTCACAAATGACGCAGCCACAATTATGAATGAGTTAGATGTAAGTTTAGATTTTAATTAGATTTGATCGCTGATTAGATTAGATTCTTTTCAAAAAGCGGATTGATCACTGTCTTACTGTCTAAAATTGATTGGTAATATTTATTTTAGGTTGAACACCCAGCAGCTAAGATAATGGTCCTGGCCGCCCAGATGCAAGAACAGGAAGTTGGGGATGGAACCAACTTTGTTGTCATCTTCAGCGCAGCCTTGCTGGAAGCTGCTGAGGAGTTGTTGAAGATGGTGAGTAGTTGTATGACACGTTGACGTTACAAACTATGAATGAACTACAACTGGAGTGTACTTCCCAGAAGGTAGTACTGGAGTCTGGAAAGGATGTAGACATATTATGTATTTACTTTTTTGGTTGTGGCTTATTTATAGGGTTTGACTCCTCCAGAGATTGTTAAGGGGTACGACCTCGCCCTGTCTAAGGTGAAGGAGTGGTTGCCGAAGTTAGTGGTGTCCGAAGTAAAGGATATTCGGGATGAGAAGCAAGTATTTGATGCCGTGAGGACTTCAGTTATGAGCAAACAGTTAGGATATGAGGATCTCTTGGCAAGGCTTATTTCTAAAGCATGCAGTAAGTCAATGAATAAATGTTTTACATTTTGATTTTTGAAACTTTATTCTAAAGTTGCAGATGTTAAATTCAGAAATTTTTATTTGCAGCATCCATCATTCCTGAATCTAAGGTATCCTTCAATGTTGACAACGTGCGAGTTTGCAAAATCTTGGTAAGTTTTTATTTTTATCTATATTACATCATTTCATCGCCTTTCCATCCAGAATAATGCAAAGTAAACAATGACAATGGCAATAATCTGACGTACTTATTTGATATTGATAGGGCTCATCACTCCAAAACTCTGATGTTGTTCAAGGATTAGTATTCAAGCGTATTGTCGAAGGAACTATTACCAAGCAGAAAGACGCCAAAATCGCTGTTTTCACCTGCCCAATTGATGTAACCCAAACCGAAACAAAGGGCACCGTCCTCATTAATACTGCCGAAGAATTAATGAAGTTCAGCGAAGGGGAGGAAGCTCTGTTAGAGAAACGTATTAAAGCCATTGCTGACTCTGGTGCCAATGTTGTTGTCGCAGGAGGAAAAATCGGAGATATGGCTATGCATTACTTGAACAAGTACAATCTAATGGCGGTAAGACTGTTGAGCAAGTTTGACCTTCGACGAGTCTGCAAAGCAACAAATGCGGCCGCTTATCCAAAGCTTGAAACCACAATTTCCCCGGATAACATTGGATTCGCAGATGAAATTTTCGTGGATGAAGTTGGAGATACACCTATTGTCGTCTTTCGTGTTGGTACCAAGGAATCGAGAATTTCTACGATTGTGGTGCGTGGGGCAACTGATAACTTTTTGGATGATATTGAACGGGCAATCAACGATGGAGTCAATACTTTCAAGGGCCTTACTAGGGTACTAACTAAATTAATGAAATCTGAATTGTTTATTTTTAATTTAATTTACATAAAACGCTTCCTTTTGCTAAAAATCTAATTTTTTGGTCTGATGTAGGATGGAAAATTGCTTCCCGGTGGAGGGGCAACCGAAATTGAACTTGCCACAAAGTTAACTTCCTACGGCGATACTCTCATCGGACTGGAGCAGTACTCCGTTAAGAAGTTCGCCTCGGCCCTTGAAACCTTTGTGAAAATCTTCTCTGAAAATAGTGGTCTCAAATCAAACGAAATCCTGGCTAAACTGATTGCCGAGCACACCAATGGAAACGCAAACCACGGCTTCAACATCGATGACGACGGTTCCGAGCGGGTTTGTGACATGAAGGAGCGTGGCATTTTGGACCTTTACCACTGCAAATTGTGGGGCATGGAATACGCAACGACAGCTGCCAAGACTATTCTGCAGGTGGATCAAATCATCATGGCTAAAAGGGCTGGCGGTCCAAAGCCAAGAGATGCCAGGGGTCCAGCTGAAGATGAAGATTAAAATCTACATTCTTATTTTTTAATGCTAACTAATTCCCTATTTTACACTTAAGAGCGGTACTATAATATAAGTATCACGACCAGTTTTAGGTTCCTTTTTGGCACTCTCTGTTGTCTCATCGCCGGTAGTTTATGTTCACCATACATTTACTTTACCTATACTATCCAATTATACTTAACTTACTTTTCTGTACTGTTTATTGTTTATAAACCCTGTGAAAGAACCACCCCCTCCAAGTTACTATTTCTTTAATTCAAATTCGTAACATTATGTTAACCGTTAATGTTAATTAATTACTTACTAATCCGAACTGTGAAAACACTCCAACAGCATTAAAACAGCTTGTTACATATAAGCATTAAATGATAATTATACAAAACTAACTCACATAACTAATTCAGTTTTTCTACCGAATTTGTTAACAGATTTTTTTGTTGAAAAATATTTTCGATCGAAAAAATAAAGTGCATTTATTAAACTATTAATATTAAGTATTATCATAAAATTGATTCATTTATCTGATCATCCACTCATTAAACTGCATGTTTTCATAATTATCAATTATTGCTAAAAAATTATCTTGTAAATTATACAATTATCATAACTTATATGTTGCATTTATACCCATTCCTTTGTGAGCTCATCCACCACAAATCCCAGAACTCTTTTTTTTTTTGCGTTTCGCTTCCTAAAACTTACAGGGCAGAATAGGACTACACATTGCGAGGTATTATACCGTAATGGTGCCAGATCGTGATCATATCCTTCCATGTTATTTCCCTATCTTACCAATGTATTGCAGCTCCTTCGGAGGCAGCTAACGTGAAAGGTTCTGTTATCATTATCAAACAAGCTTGTGATCATATTTTGTGTCATTTGTTTATTTATATTCCTTCCGAGAATTTAAATAACGATGTAAACATTTAGGAGGGTGGAGGGTAATTTTGTCGAACATGTGAATGTGAAGAAAGTGCATGGGCTTATTTAGTTTATTACCCCATTGCACTGTAATTTGTGGGTAAAGGGATGAGATTTCTTAACGGTTGAGAAGGTGCATTAATATTTAAAGACGCTTTTACTTTCTTCATTCTTGGAGTGAATCATGACAAAGTCCAAGGCAGAGAAGAAATCAGCGTTGGTTGCGGCGGTAAAGAAAAAGCCCACGAAGAAAAGCGCCGCAGCCAGTAGCACGGAGGAGGAAGAGGAAGCGAGCAGCTCCACAACCCCAGCGCCAGCAAGACCCCCTGCAGGGAGTGGTGTCAAGAAGGGGGGTACCCTCAGTAGTTCCGAAGCCACTGGTTCGAGTTCGAGTGATAGTAGTAGCGACAGTAGCAGCGACGATGATTCCTCATCTTCTTCCTCTGACTCTGGGGAGTCGGATCATGCTCCCCCAGTTCCTGTAGTTTCTGCACCAGAGAAAAGTACAAAGGGGGAGGTCAACAATGCTGTTAACAATAGCAAGGGGAAGAAGAAGCCTCCGGCTGGGGCATCATCCGTTAGTCAGCCGAAATCAACTTCCAGTAGTCCCGTTAAGAAGGGTCAAAGTAATAATACTCAATCTTTAAAAGCACCTCCACAGCCGAAAGGAAGTAAGAAGGGGGCTGCTCTTGCTGCTGCTCCTAGTAAAACTGGGAGCAAAGCAGCAACTCAACCAACTCCATCTAAGGGAAGTAAGAAAGAGAAAAAACCGCCCACTCAAGCCGCCTCATCAACGAATAAAGCACCTTCCAAAGGTGCCGTGAACAGCACCGCCACTCCCACTCCTAAGGGAAATGCGACTGGAGGAAGTGGACAGAAGAAGAAGAATCAAAATGGGGTGATCCTCACCCCAACTCCACCTGGAAAGAAGATGCCCATTCCGGTGAGGGTGAAGGCGAAGGGTGGAAGTGGAGAAGCAAAGCAAAAGAAAAATACTTCTGGAGTGAGTCAATCTAAGAGTTCCACAGTGACATCGGGGAAAGTACCTGTACCAAAAATAACTGGAGGGAAGGTTCCACCAAAGAAGCATCCTGCGGAATCGGCAAAGAAGAGTGAAAAGAAGCTGGAGGTCAGCAGTACTAGCAATTCTGTTGGGATTGTTACACGGAGTGGCAGGTAATTAAAAATCTTCGTTGAATCACAGAATGGCTTAGATTCCTAAAACTAATATTAATTATCATATTCTATTATGTATTTGCAGTCGATCAACCAGTTGCAGTAGTAGTGTAAGCAGTACAACCAGCAGTACTGATAGCAGCAGCGATAGTAGCAATGAATCAACCGCTTCAAAGTCCAATGATGAGGGAAAAGTGAAAGTTGCTAAACCAAAACCTGCGAAATCTCGACTATCCTCCACATCAGCTTCAACATCCACAAGTGGGTCTGGGAGTAGTAGCTCCAGCAGTAGCGAGGACGAAGATGATGGCGCAGCTGCAGCGTCTGAAAAGATCGCGGTGGTTAGGGCTCCTCCAGCACCTCCTGCAAAGTCGGGAAAGACCACAGCGCAAAATCGAGTTTCTAAACGGGATGAGGCGACCGTAAAGAAAACGGCAAAATCTGGGAAGAAACCCGCAGCTCCCCCTGCAGCAGAGATTAAAGTTATCAAGACTAGAAGCTCATCCTCTTGTTCTTCCTCTGCTGAAAGATCTTCAGCAGCAAGTACAACAAGCAGTTCCAGCGCCAGGTCTCGTTCGTCGATGAAGCGAAAACGTAATGGAGGTCCTTTGAAGCCCATCAAGCCGGAACTCTCTATAGCAAGCAGCACAGAAGAAAATAATGTTCCTGACATCATTCAAAAACATTGGCAGGAAATCCCTCGGGTGAAAGCAAAGCCCCCAGCAACCACGAGCTTCGTCATACCCGCCAGCATGGATGACAGTAAGGAATCTGCAAAAGAAGATGAAACAGAAACTGAGCAATCCAGTAGACCAGTCACAAGGAGGCAGATAAACAAAGTGAAAAAGTCAAACAAGACCATTCCGACAACTACGAAGTTCAGTTTAGATAAGCTCCATGAGAAGTTGGAGTGCAACAGCAATTCTCCCAGAGTCGTCTATAATGAAGCATCTGACAGTGATTACAGCTGTGGCAGTGGTGGGGACAATCAAGTTTTCATTCGTTGTGTTCCAGCCAAGAGTAGTAGTAGTGTTAATAGGAAAATAATTGTAGAGGATAATCGCATTTGTATGTTTCCCGGATGTGATTCCAACGGACACTTGAGTGGACTTTACGATAAGCATTGTTTGATAAACTGTTGTCCGAAGTATCACATCGACTCGGGCTTCTTTTTGGGAAGAGGGGAGGAAGATAGCAGGACGGAGGATGCGGATCCAGGAAGCGGTGAAGAGTTGCCACCTCGGAATCCAGCGGAAGAGTGTCAACAGTTGAGCCGAATGCGGTCTAACCGAATGACCGCTCGCTCACACTACACCCCAGCAAGCTCCAACCCACTTACTCTAATCCCAACTTCAAATCATCAAAAACTTTTTAAGAATCCGAACAAGCATCACCCCCAGCCCCAAGAAGTCAAACAATGGATATCTAAAATGAAGGAACTAAAGGACACGAAACTTGACTCGAATACTTCAGAATATGACATGAGCTTGTGGAGAGACGGTTTGGCACTGGCAGCAGCACAAATTGAATCAGAGCAAAATGCCAGCGTCAATTTTAACCATTGGTGTTTAGCCATGGGAAAGTTTGAGATGGGGTGCTGGTGCTGTAATCCATACCCAGAACCACTGGCCCAGCTAAGGCGAATTTTTATTTGTGAATTCTGCTTGAAACCTGTGCAGAGCGGGACGGTACTTCGAAGACATTGCGCCAAGTGTGTCTGGAGACATCCACCCGGTGATGAGATCTACAGGAAGGATCGCCTTTCTGTATGGGAAGTTGATGGAAAAACTCAGAAAACGTATTGTCAATACCTTTGTTTGCTCGCGAAATGCTTCCTTGACCATAAAACGCTATATTTGGACGTGGATCCATTTCTATTCTACGTGATGACCATGGCGGATAGTCAAGGATGTCATATAGTGGGTTATTTCTCCAAAGAGAAGAACTCCTTTTTGAACTATAATGTGAGCTGTATTCTCACGTTACCCCCCTATCAAAGGCAAGGATTCGGCCGGTTGTTAATTGATTTCAGTAAGTAAACGTTTTGAATACATGAATAATAATGGTACATAATTTAATTCATAGTTAACTTGGTGGTTATTGAATTTTAATTTTCTTTCATTAGGTTATCTATTGACACGAGTAGAAATGAAAATTGGTTCCCCAGAAAAGCCACTTTCTGACTTGGGCTTGATTTCCTACAGAAGTTATTGGAAAGATGCTGTACTACGAAGAATGTGCGCTTGTGCAAGTCGTGATGTCAGTATTAAAGGTTCGTAAAACTAACCTAAATCCGTTAACCAGCTCACAATTAATTACTTCCAACGTCATATAAATTGTAAACACGTTTTATTTTTCGGTTTACAGAACTTAGTCAGGAACTCGGAATTTCATCTGCGGACCTCGTCTCTACGCTCCAGTTCTTGGGGATGCTAAAATACTGGAAAGGAAAACATCTCATCTTAAAGAAACAGGACGTGCTTGAGGAATACTTGGACAGGGTCAGACGACGGGGAGTAGAGCAACGACAAATCGACTCCAGTTGCCTGAGATGGAGACCTTACCAGCCACCCCCAGATAATAGTAGTCAGTCAAGTGAAGAGGCGAACGCTACTATTTCCAGTATATTAAACAGTGTTGTTAGTGGGGGTGGGGGAGCAACTACAGATTAAGTGGGATTTATAGTAAGGACGAATGATATTATATCCATTTTGCATTTATTCAAGGTAATGTATGGCTACAGAAATTAAAATTGATCTCTTGTAATAATTTTTATTTATAACCAACTTAATTGGATTTTATGTGATTTACATGAATGGCTTTGATGTAAAAAGTAAGTCTATTTTATTTTAAGGTTTTTGAAGTAACTTAGTCAGGTTTTTGATTACTTGTAAAAAAATTGATAATATGCAGAGTCTGTCTGCAGACACGACGTTACTGTCGTAATTTAATAAAAAAAATCTATTGTACACGAAAATTTACTTTACTGAACATTGTGTAAACATTTTTGCATCATGACTGGCCATTTTTTTGCAAACATCCATCATAAAAACCTGGTTTACGTCTAAAGCTACACAGACATTTAGTATATTAGCATGTGTTCGGACTCTCGGCAAATATCTACATATTCGCGTAGGAATGGCATGTGGCACGCATTCAAGTTCTACTCTTCTGATAAGTGTCAAGTTTTTTTTACTGGATATCCTAAGTCAAGAGCAGGAGATAAGATGAGAGGACACTATAGAAAAGCTGACAATTTCGGCATGATATGAAGAGCATGAAAAACCGCATTAAAAGTAACGTTCCATCTCTGTACCAAGTCAGTCTTTTCTTTCCACTCAACCTTGATCGGTGCGTTTGCGTCTCTCGTCCATTCCACGTGAAACTTGTAAGTTTTTAGAAGCATCTATAAGCCTTGCTCTAGGTACACTTTTGCTCGGGAACTTTTGCTTTCGGTGACAGAGGACTGTATACTGTATAGCACTTTACATATATGCGTGGAATAACGAGCATTACAATTTCATTCAATACCCGAATCGGTTTTTATTGATCTGTTTTGGATTTCAGCTGAAACGAAACGGATCATTTACCCACTGATGTGAGTGTCCCATTTTCATAAAAACCGAAAATGTCTGTCGAGATTAAATATACCAAGGTAAGTAATATTTTTAAATATGCTCAACATTTCAACTTAAACTTACTTTCATCTTTTCATAGTTAAATATTTTAGAGATTTTTTAAAATCTTTTTTATTTCCCCACGTGTAGCTTTTCATCAACAACGAGTTTGTGGACGCTTCCAGTAAGAAAGTGTTCCCGACCTTGAACCCAGCAACAGCCGAAAAGATTGTGGATGTTGCCGAAGCGGACAAGGTATAAATAAAATTCATCATTGATATTTATGACACCGTATTTGTTTGACCTTGTCATCTTGATGTGCCTGGTTAAAATATGTTTTTTCTCATGGCACTTGCCAGGCCGATGTTGATATCGCAGTAGCTGCCGCCCGAAAGGCGTTTGCTGTTGGTTCAAAATGGAGGACAATGGATGCTTCAGCGAGAGGCAAGCTTATCAACAAGGTAAATTAGTCAAATGACAGTATTATGTAAAATGTTCATCTTCATCATACTAGGTGTGTGAAAAAAGGATGAGCTCACCCAACATGCTAGACAGGATAAAAAAGATATTACATAAAACATGCATGGAACCACTCAAGTTGATAATGAAGTGTTTACGCTTTGCATAATTTCTTCCGTAGTTTGCAGACCTAGTGGAACGCGATCGAAGCTACTTGGCAAAGTTGGAGAGCTTAGACAATGGCAAGCCGGTTGGGGATTCTGACTTTGACATTGGGATGGCAATAGACACCCTCCGCTACTTTGCAGGCTGGGCTGATAAGATTCATGGGGACACCATCCCAGTCGGTAAAATTAATGTTCCAAGTCAAATGTCAAAAAAAATATGAAGTGTGAACTGAATTACCATTTTAACAAAGATATCACCATACTGAAATTTTTGCTTAATAGATGGAAACCTATTGACCATAACGAGGAAGGAACCGGTTGGTGTATGCGGATCCATCATTCCATGGAACTATCCAATTTTAATGGCTGTATGTACCAAGTGCAAAAAAATCTATGCATAATGTATTCCAAAGGCCAGAAAAATCATATGAATGGATTAACGTTGTACAATTTAATAGGTTTGGAAGCTTGGACCAGCCTTAGCCACAGGTTGTACTATCGTTCTTAAGCCCGCAGAACAAACCCCTCTAACGGCACTATGCCTTGGAGCTCTGGCCAAGGAAGCTGGATTCCCTGCCGGTGTAGTCAACGTCCTGGCTGGGTATGGACCAACCGCAGGAGCTGCCATCAGTAGCCATATGGATATTGATAAGGTGGCATTCACCGGCTCCACCGATGTGGGAAGACTCATCATGGGATCTGCTGCCAGCAGTAACTTGAAGCGTGTCACTTTGGAGTTGGGTGGAAAGAGTCCGTTGGTTGTCTGCGGAGATGCCGACGGTGAGCGAAATAGTCAAGCAAAATGTGATGGATGTAATTCAGGATGAATTTGACAATTTTATTTGTAATAATTTAACAGTTGACGAAGCAGCCGAAATTGCTCACGGGGCAATCTTCAACAACCACGGACAAAACTGCTGTGCCGGAAGCCGTACCTTCGTGGAGGCTAGCATTTACGACAAGTTCGTCGCAAAAGCCAAAGCTCTTGCCGATGCAAGGAAGGTTGGAGATCCATTCCAAGATGGAATCCAGCAAGGACCACAAATTGACGACGAACAGTTCAAAAAGATTCTTACTTTAATCGACTCCGGAAAGCAACAAGGAGCTAAACTCGTGACTGGAGGAAGTCGTTGGGGCACCAAAGGATATTACGTTCAACCAACTGTCTTTGCTGATGTCAAGGATGATATGAGAATTGCCAAGGAAGAGATTTTCGGACCTGTTCAGTCCATTTTCAAGTTCAATACTTTAGATGAAGCCATTACAAGGTCAAATGCAACAACTTATGGGCTTGCTGCTGGGATCATCACAAATGATCTGAACAAAGCAATCCAATTCTCTGCGGCTGTACAGGCTGGCTCCGTTTGGTACAACAATATGTTCCATTCTCCGATTTTACATATTGATACATTAATCCCCGTTCATTATTTAACCGTCTCGTCATTAATTTTTCAGGGTTAACTGTTACGATGCCGTCACTACCCAAGCTCCATTCGGTGGATACAAGCAGTCTGGACAGGGACGTGAGCTGTAAGTGTATCAATATAGCAAACCCTATCATTTAAAACAAAATAATTACCTCTTTAATAGTTTTTTGCCAGATAATTTATATCTTTTGACGTTTATATTTACAGCGGGGAAGTCTCCTTGAATGAATATCTGGAAATCAAGACAATCACAATTGCTACCAAGCAAAAGATTTAAGCTTTGCCTCATACATTTCTTCCAATTAAAAAACATATCAGAATCATGTAGCAAAATTAATACCACCGAAATAAAAGAGTCTACCTATTTAGGTTGAATCGACAAATTCTGCTGTTGACAGCCATGAATGTGAAATATTTTATGGGCTTTGTGTTTTATTATGATTCATGATGTAATACAATGAACTTGATGACATGACATGCCACACGTACTGACTACAGATGCCCGTCTATTCAAATCCATTCAATTCGTCATTCTATAAATAAGCACAATTCATTCATCTACCTCCCTTTTGCAACAGAGAAACCATACAGCATCATAAACCGTTCATCGACTTTAGTTCCAGTGACAGGAAGCCATTTCAATTGTCATAAAAATTCAATATCCCACCCAACCGATTACTACTGGTTTAGCTCGCTCTGAAATTTAGCCAAGCAAAAATTCTAATACCCTATTTATGCTGACGACAGCACATCTTTCATCTTCAACTTTTACGTTTACGTCTCTATTCTCACGTATTTCGTGATCATCATCATGATTGACCCATTCACCATTTTCTTGTTAGACATGCAAAAGTGGAAATGGAAACCGAACAAGGCAAAAATCTTTTTAAAAAACTAGTTCACGCACGTACTCTACTCTTAAACCTTCCATTTATTTTGCAGGCAAAATATTTCTCCTTGCAAAATTATGCATGCCAATATTTAAACTACTTTTAGCTACTCATAAACAACCCTTTGGTTTTTTATGACTTGGTTATTCCCATGCATTTCCCCTTCTTTGCTTGTTGAGGAGATTTTGCATGGTTGAGAAAAATGTGGCTTCGCTTTTTATGGAAAAAGCTTCCTGGATAGATCAGTTCATGAGCTGGATAGGACGGAATCCAGTTTGCTATATTTTTCCTTGCCATAATTTTTCATTGCTCTTTTGGGATATGGCGTTGGGTTGGGAGTGGGGAATAATGAGCTGCGTCTTGTTTTTTGCACTGCGTTCACTCTACTTGCCTTTTCGCCATTATGATGGCATTTTTGCACATGTGCTATGAAAATAGACTGTTTTTAGCATTCGAGCTTTGTTGGAGTATTTGGAGTGGAGCAGAATGTACTTTTGGAATGGATCGTAACGTAAACATCTCAATCTCTCCCTTCCTCCTCATGCCCTCAACTCCTCCGACTCCATAAAGCACACATGGATATATACGAATATGGAAAGAAGACCTAAATAGATACCATTTTTTACACCGCACCTCAGCTGAAATATAACTGAAGGCGCTTGGAGCTCTTCTCGTACTCATTAGTCTTTTTCGCACTCTTTGACGAGTTACGAGCGAGAGGAGGAAGATTGACTATGAATTTGTCAGTCAATGATGAACTATGTAAGATTAGCATAAACTATTAATCACCTCATCAAGTTCAAACCCGACTAAATTACTTATATTAGAGGAAGACATTCCATATTATACAGTGATCTTTAAATTGGAGCAATAACTTTATTATGTGAAAAATATTTTTGGGGAGAAGTAAGATTTTTGCAATAATTGGAAACATGAGCGACCTAGTAAGGCTTCTTCTAAGCAGGTAATTTTTTAAGATTTTAAGGCTTTGATTTCAGTTAATTTGATTAAGTAAACTATATCTTAAGTCATAATATATTCGTATACTCATCGTATGATTTTTTAGCAGCGAGAAGGCTGCCAATATTTCCCGTCTCATTCGGGCCGAAACAAAGTTATTCAATTTGCTTATCGAGGAGAAAGCAGGGAACCAAAGGAATGACCGATTTATTCATGATTTTAAAACGCTTGCTGATGTGTTAATTCAAGAGAGTTTGCGACATGATATCGCTGCAATGGTAAGCCAAAATATATGATCGATCAAGATAACTACTGACGCTATGTATTTTACATCCTTAACCCTGAAAAGGATTTTTAATTTAAAAAATGTGTGCATTCCAGTTTCCGGAGATGAAAGACAATATATTTGGGGAGGAAAGCAATACATTTACGAATGCCCTTGGAGCTACTATCACTGTCCGTATTGAGGAGACACCAGCCCAGACGACACAGCTTTTATCGCAGGTATTGGATGGGGATATGGATGCAGCCAAGCTGTTGGCGGATGAAGTGCATAGAGAGATAGAGCTGGATGAGAGAGAGACCTCCCTTCTTCCACATGATTTGATTGACAGTTGTGCAAATGTCGGGATCTGGATTGATCCGATCGGTATTGTCGTACTTTAAACTTTAAAAGTTCTGCATCCTGAACCTTTTCCACCTATTCTTATAAATATCTTCGAGTATTAAAATAAATACTTATTAACATTTAGATGCGACAAATGAATACATAAAAGGGAGCGAGGATTTCGATAAAATGTGCCACGAAAATCTGGAGGAAGAGGATCAGGTCTGGTCTGCAGGTCTCCACTGCGTGACCGTTCTCATTGGGGCATTTGACGTAACCAATGGCCAGCCTTTGATCGGAGTGATAAATCAGCCATTCTGGAAATATGACTCGGGGAAGGGGAAATGGAATGGAAGATCCTTCTGGGGTCTCTCCATGAAGGATACTTCCTTCTCCACCCTAACCCGTTATCCCCTCCCCCGAAATGAGGATAACTTTCCAAAACGACCCACAGTGATTCTCAGCTACTCCGAGGATAAGACAATGATAAGCAAGCTAAAGACCAAGTTCAACACGATTTCCAGCTCTGGAGCGGGCTACAAGTTGTTGTGTGTTGCTTTGGGTGTCGCAGACGCCTATTTGCTGAGTAAGGACTCCGTCCACTTGTGGGATCTATGTGGCCCCCATTCCATCCTTAACTCGTTGGGAGGTGGGATTCTCAATTATAATCGGTATTGCTGCTCAGGGGATGTCCCATCCCCTGGGGCCTTGAAACAATCCAGGATTTCCTATGATTACTATCAGGATGGTGGGAAAGAAAGTAATTTTTTGGTGAAAGGAGGTATCCTCGCTTTTCGTGATGTACAAATTGCAGCTTCGGTTAAGGAATGTCTTCAGTCTGCGGTCGTCTACCCGACTCCGTTGACAAGCCCAACTTGCGAAGACATGGAAAGTGTACCTGGAAACTTTGATGATTACTGAAAAGTATCGTCACTAATGAATCAATAATTCCTCAATACAAAAAATAATTCCCCTTGTTTGAATCTTTCTTTTTAATTGAATACAATACAGGTTTAATGGAGCACTTTTAACTTTTTATTTTTCGTATAGGGGAACATACATAAATAGTAAATAATTTATATTACAACTTTTACAGTATTACTCGTACGCAATATCTTTATCTTGTACATGAACTAACGCTAATTATTTGGTAGTGAATAAAATAGTAATAAATTATTTAAATAAATGAAATTGTAAATCTCGTTTAGTTATTTTTACATACGACGATTTACTTCAAGGGGAACCTGAGACAGTTCCCAGATCACCTCAGATATCCTTCCCAGAATCCAATTGTATTCATCTTCCTTCTCCTGATCCTTCAAGCGAATCCGTTTAATTGTGTTTGTGGCGAAGCTATCTTTGCTAAAGTTATTGTTGAAGCCTCCAAAATAATTATAGTAGTCCTCATGAAAGCTCCTTCTCCTCCTCCTCTTTTTCTTCCTCCTTCCTACCACCTCCAAACTCCTCCCAGTGAAAGCACCAATTCCTAATCTACCCAATCCTCCAAATGCCAAGTAGACCAGGGGAATAATAGCGATTAAGCTGTAATAAACACTGATTCCCACTTTTGCAGCGAAATTTAGGCCATTCAGGTGTACCATGAAGGGCTGGCGCTCGATTTTAAGTGGGGGCTTGAATGTTTCGGTGGATGCGACTTGGAGCTGTTTTGTATACGCTTGCAGAATGTTGAGAAGGTTGACCGGAGTTTTGGGGAAGTACATTGGGTCTTCATCGGTTCCGTTATCAAAGCTTGTCGAGGAGGCCAGCATGGCAAGTGCCAGTTTCGAGAGTGGGATTCTATTCGGCTTGTCACCGTTACTGGCATTTGTTCCCGGGATCTCAATGCTATTTTCCCCGCTGGATAGGTAATAGTCGTAGTAGTCCGAATTGGGTTCCGAAGACGTTGTGGGAGGTTCTGTGGAGGTAGTTGTGGTTGTTGTAGTTATCGTCGTGGTGGTGGTCGTCTTACGACGGATTGGCTTCGGACGTTTTTTTCTTTTATCGAATACGACCACACCGTGAGGATGGTGAGGATCCTTCCCGTGATGAGCTGGCTTTGAAGTGGTTGTTTTAGGTTTTGGAGGTTTTGTAACCTTGATCGGTTTTTTGGAAGTGCTTATCATGACCTTCTTGGATGGACGCGGAGTTGGGGTTGTAGACTGCTTCGCCAACTTTTGCTTTTGCTTGATGCGCGTATTGGAAGCTGCGATCAACCTTGTTGGAATTTTCTTGATGTAAGTTACCTTTCCCAAACTTCTTGGAGTTGATGAAATGAAGATGATATCCTCAATCTCGGTACTTTCAATGCTCTCTTCAAGTGCGCGTGTGGTGAATGGTGCTGATGAGGTTATAGCGCTTGTCATTTTGTATTGCGGGGTTACTGAACTGCCGACATTGTCGTCCCTAAAGAATTCATCCTCATTGCTTACAACGGGTTGAGTTTGATTTTCATCAGTTTCCGTTTCTAACACCTCGCTTGAGGAAATTTCCGCCTCCAATTCACCTGAAATTGCGTTACCTGTTTCATCTGCAGTCTCTATTTCCAAAGACTTTAGTTGGCCCAAACTCTCTTCCAATTCATTTTCAATGGATGACGAGCCCTCCTCATCAATCTTCTCCAGAACTTTCTCCACCTCCTTCATACTTTCTGTTGTGGAGGGTGCTGGTTCCGTTGATGGCATACTATTTAAAAAAAGATGAAGATAAAAACGTAACAATTGCATAAAAACATAAGAAAATCCACCAGTTTCAGGTCGGAAAAGTGAAAGTTCTTACGGTGTCTTAGAATGCCCCAGCAAGCTACGCTTTGTTGTCAATGTCAATTCCAACATTTCCAATGTTGAATTCCGCCCTTCTTTCGTCATATTTGATTTAGGTTCATCCTCAACTTTTTTAAAGGTTACGCGTAGCGCGTTGGAAGTGACGGTCATATCAACTGCTCCAACTGAATTATTCTTATCAATTTTACTCAACTTATCAACTCCACTTTTACTGCACTCCACCCCAACACTAATCCACGGAAAGACAATTATGATGGAAAATATGAACGATAGAAGGAGCCCATTTCCCTGAAAACTTTTACCCGTTTCTTTTGCACACTTTGTAAAAATTCTTAAACAGACTCGGTCCCGCATTGTAAATAAGTCATCCTTTTAGAGTTTCTCCTCCAAATTCATCCCGAATGAAGATAAGCGTTTTTTATGTTCGGCGATCCTCGTCTGAAATGGCAATGAACTTAATTTCCTTAAATTCCTCGTAATTTATATATAGGGTAATTTAACGCGTATAAACGCTCAGATATAAGGACAAGCATAAATAAGCGGAGATCAGCAGAAGTATGATTTCATGCAATTTCAAACAATGACAATTGAACAAAAAACGAAAATGACAAGGCATTCAAGACCGAAACATTCAAGGGAGCGGAAGACAAAGGGGATCCTCTATGCGCAATCCCAATCCTTTCACTTCATAGAATTACGATGGGAAAAAATTTCACTCTTCATGAAAACATATTCTCTATCAAAATTCTAATCCCTTTTTCTCGAAGACGCTATTTTTAAGCTTTGGTTTTTATTTGTTTTCCGTGAATGAATGAGATGCAACCAAAGCCAATGGGGCATCTGTCCTTGCTCGCTCACCGAAACGATTTAGCCATGTCATTATCACACGTAGATGCGGAAATGCGTGCTCTGTGTCTTTGCCATATTTGTAAATAATTTTTTAAGCGTTATCCGTTGAATTGAAAAGCCAGGGCGCGTCTATGACGCTTACCTCAACATTTTCTGCAATTTTGGCATATTATCGGTGAAACTCCATATTTCGTTTTCCTTTACTCCTCGCTTAAAATATGTAGGCCAGGTATTGCCACAAAATTGCAATGGTGGGGGATGATGGTGAGAAATCAAGTTTGGCTGTCGGAAAATCGCCACTTTCCGCGAGCAATCATAAACAAGAATGAAATATTTTTAAAATCATTGGCTTCGCATTTCATTAAAGTATCAGCAATAAGTTAAACGTTTTAATGAATACTTATACAGTATACATTTATCGTAGTAGTACACATATATTATATCCATGTTTTTTAGTAAAGATTTATATCGTTCAGTTCAGTTTTTTATACAACAAAGTCATTAATAAGAAAGAGACTATGATGTGATATTCATTGCTCATGATAGTTCTTTTCAATCCGATATTTCAAGACTACTTTTTTGCTATTTATAAATTCTGTATGTAAACCGTACACGATTTACTGAATGAGTGAAAAACAACAAACGGTAAAAACTATACTAGGATCCTAAATATAGTACCTTTTAAACAATCACCAGAAAAAATCTGCTTCTCATACTCTAATCCAATCTGTCAACTGAAAACTTGACCGTAACAAATAAATATGCTTATATTTTATCCTTTTGTTTGCTTTTCCTTTGGCGATGTTAAATCTATAAGATGTGAGCATGCACCAACAATATAAATTAACATTGTGGAAAAAGACGAATCAAAATAGATTTTTTCCACTGCAGTCTACACGTGTTCATTTAACAATGGCCTAGATTTACACTTCTAGAAATATTATCCTTAAAGTGAAAATATTGGAAAAGTGGGTTGTTAATGTGCGATGTGTGTAGTACAGATAATCTGTCAAGAATACCCCTACACAACTCCAAACTTCATTGACTAACCAGCGGAAATAATTAAAAATTATCTTTAAATTAAAAAATCCTGTTAGCTCAGGTTAGCTGGCATGCTTGCATACCCTCTAATTGTACGCACTATCTATGCAGATATTAATGTACTTATCTAGATATTGGCAAAACGAAAGAAAACCTGAAGTAGTTTTTTTATAAGAATTGTACGGATACATATAATTATATTTTTTATGAATAATACAAGAGCTTGGAATTCAATCGGTCTATAACTAGTTCCAACACTGTTCTCATTGCAAGTGATTACGGTGCCTACAAAATACTTTCATTCTTTACATTAAATTCATAAAAAGGTCATAAGAACTATAATTATTAGTTGTAGTGAGGAACTAAACTTCAATCTTCAATGCTTCCATGCACCCATACAATCAACAAATACACAATCCTCTAATTAAACTAGTTAACTCTAGATTTTTACTTTTACAGAGAACAAGAGTAAATTCACTCGACTTAAATTATTATTGCTAATCACAGTTGAATGTTTTTAAAATCGTTAATATTATAATTATACTAACAGTACAATACAATATACACCTTCTGCTTCTAATGATGAATTAGAAAGAATTAACGATAAAAAACAACATTAAATATACACATATTTGGTTTGGTAAACAATAGTAGTACCCCCATTAATTACAATAGCCTTTCTCCAAAATTCATATTATGGTACAAATAACAATACACACAAAATTGGGCTGTTTTTACAATATGGAAATGAAATGACTGCCACGCATCAATGTTCTATTCTAGCCTAGCACATTTTCGTTTGTCATTATGGATTGAGGAAACATCATTCAGGTTAGCAAACTCATAATGTAACCAAATTGTATTTAATGCATTATACGAGATGTGGATACTTTAATTTAAACATACTTTAAAAATATAATTTAGATTAGTCGATTTTCACAGTTGAATATATTTTTCGCACAAAGAATGAGCTGCCAACGTAGCCGACAGTGCCGCACATGATTCCTAGGCCGAGACTAAATAGAGCCATGTGTCCAAAGTAGAAGGCAGTTTGGAACAGTCCATACATCCTGTTGGTAGTTTAAAAACATATATTAATTATTATTTGCTTACTTTGTCCCAATTGGCTTTTGTATTTTAAATTATATTGGGGTATCGGCCCGATACTTACTTTGTCTTGAAGATGAAATAGTAAATAGAGTATAAGTACACATAACATGAGGTCGATGCTGCAGCAAAGAACGAAGTCCATTGCCAACGATAGTCTTCCGCATTCAGGAGGAAATATGTGCACACGATGGTCACACAAACTGTAACCACCAGTAAAATCAAGAAGACGAGCAACATGAACCCGTAAACGTAATAGATTTTGTATGCCCAGAACGAGGTGAAAATGAAGTACCTGTACAAAAGGAAAGGAAACACATCAAATTATTTGTAATCATATTTTGAAACTCAAATAAAAACCTAACAATAGAAATAAATTATTACATTTCGATGAAAATTGATCCGAAGGGCAATACACCACCAAGAGACACAATGATTGCTGGTTCCATGTACCATTTCTTTTCGGGGATTGGCCGGGGAACTGCATTTACTCTGCATGGATAATCAGCCTGGCCTCCCAAGTTCCTACCCAATACCGTACCAACCAAGGTCAACGGCAACACGACAAATAATACGATACAGGCTACAGCAACCTGGCACAACACAAAAGAAAAACGGCATATTAATAACATCACATATTGATTGTGTTGGGCTACGTATTACATCACATTAGCAATAGATTTAACAAGAGAATTCTCTTTCATAATTCTATTACATTAGCAAATCCCAACCCAATTAGTAATTAATGAGAACTTACCATGCTGCCAAATGGAATAGCTCTGGATGCATGATAGTACATGGCGATGAAATTGATGCAAAATGAAGTTCCACAGACGACAGCCGGCAATAATGCAACCGAACACAACATTTGACGGATCCAGCGCTATTGAAAATAAAAATAATTATTTACAGTTGAACACTAACAGACGTGACACTAGCAATGTTCACCAAAGATGGTGTTTCCTTACCTTTCCTCCCATTTGCGAGTAAATGCTAGCTCCGAAATAGCCATTGATTGGAGATGTAGCCGCGTAAACGAAAATTGCAGTCGAAAGCAAAGATCCACGTTCTGTGTAGAGCTCTCCCATGATGGTGAACAATATCACAGCCACAGTTACCACCAGTAATTGACATCCGGTGCCTAACAATGCAGAGAAAAACAATGGCTTCGCTGCGGGACGGAAGACATCGCCGTGAACTTGCTTCCAACCGTATTCGTCACCCAAGTCTCGATCCTATAAAATGAGCATACATTTTGGTAATATTGATAATGCTAAGCAGCACATTATAGCGTTTCAATGTTTCCATCAACGCCTTAACAAGTGTCAAATTATCATACTAACCATATCATCCATCTCTTCATCCTTGGCATATCGAGCATAATCCTTACGCAAGGTTCTCATCAAGATCATGGACACCAACCCAACGAGGAAAATAACCATCATGAAGCTGTTGAAAATTGAGAACCAGTGAATTCTGTGCTGGAAAAAGTTCGGATCCAAATACTTGTCGAATCTGTCCTCATATTTAGTCTTCGAAGACTTCCAGTGCACTTCATAGCTAAATGGAATCTTGGCTCCTATGGCCAGCAACACTTTCCCTTCCGTCGTCATATTCACATCCACGATTTGATTTCCATTGAAGGCCAAATCGAATTTCTTGTGGCTGTAGACATAGTACTCCCCCTTTGTGTCGTCTGCTTCTCCGACAACCCCCCAAATCGGCAAGTCGTCAACGAACATTTGATACCAGTACCGATTCTTCACTGCATACATGAATGCTTTGAGTTTTTCTTCATTCAGCTCAATTTCACAGTACACGTTCGGTGGCGTATCCGCTAAAATCAACAAAATTGATATTATTTACTACATAAACTTTTGTATACTGACTGCATCACAAAACCGAAATACAATCAATATTTATGAAATGCTTGTTTACATTTAAAGTCTATGCTAAGTCCAGAATACTCCAGCTCAAATCCCTGCAAGGCTTCCCCCAGCGTTTCATGATAATGTCCGATGACCTCCTTGGGTCCTTGACAGAAGGGGAGTGAGAAATAGCTGTAAGTCTCCTGTCTGTTGTGGTACGGACCAACTGTATTCATCCAAAGGACAACTTCTTCATTGTCTTTGTACTGTAAATGTAAGGAAATAAAGAATTAATTTTATTTTTCAAAAAGTTTCAGCCAAATCGGAGTTTGGCCATGCCGTGGTCGTGTTCTTCCGATAGATAAAATACGCAGTACAGTTCAATACTAATTAAACTAAAAATTTAATCTAATACTTAATACTAAATTGCTTACCGTATGGGTGTGCTCATCACAATGAAGTCTCCCCACAGAGATAAACAATAAATAGATAAGAATAAGGCGGTGGGATCCCATCTTGTCTCTTTGATATTTAACCTACCTAACTGACTTTCTAGCTCGACACGCACGCTGGCGTCACACCAAATATGTTCCAGCACTTGCAAATATTTCTAAACACTAACTCTGATTCTGACAATGAGCATATCGTTGAATTAAGAAACTACGTTGGTGTAATGTTACATAGCTAAATTAATTATTATTAATTATTATTTAAAAATAATTTCCAATCGCCAGAGGTTGATTCAACACCGGTGGCCCAGCTCACACGAAGAATCTGCGAACAAAAACCAAAATTAAAAATAGTTAGGCTTCACTTCACATTAAATTGCCGATTTAAAAAAAGTAAATATCTACATATTATGTTCAAAGCTGGAACTAGCGTGTCTTCGGCAACCATTAGTTAACTAGGTATACATTTAACTTTTATGTCATGAACAAAATATGCCCACCACCTGCACCAATACAAACATCCACTACACTGGTTCTGGTCTGGTTCTCCTGCAAACTGTGACTGTTAACTTTAATCCAGGTGGGTTTAATACAAACTCAACTAATGACACAAAACAAGCCGAGATTGACTGACACGTCCTAAATCTATTGACATATGAATATGAAGCTCAACACTCGCTAAATACTCAACATCGCTACAACTTAAAGTTAGTTACTCCGCTAAAAGTGTAAAACCAGATGATGATGATGATGATGATGTTGATTTAGCTAAAACTTTTTATTTACCTGTGTACGGACTATGGAGCTGCCTGGCAGATGGATATACCTGGTTGGCTTACGAACCTCCTTCCTGCTCCTTACCGATGAAGATCAGATGGATTGTATTTAACTTTTTCACATTTAAATTAAGTCGTAATCTACTACTTAATAACTTTTCAGATGAAGGTAACAAATCAGCGGAGAAGGACCGACCATCAGTCACTTTTATACGATACCTTTATGATCTCATATCATTTCTCCATTCCGTAATAATAAGTCCATCAGATGAAAAGGTTCCGAGCGGAGCGATCGGTCAAGTCAAAAAGTCAGCGGAAAATACATTGAAAAGATGTGGACAGTGAGCCAAGTCATCGTCATACGGAGAAATACATAAACGTAATGTATATAATGCTTCGATCGGAGATTTTCAATGCATGTGGATGAATGGGTGGTCTTATGCTTTAGCTTTGGTATAAAAGGAGAAAAATCTGGGTATTATGATTATGTGCATTACACGTCAGCTAAACGGAATACATCGCATCTGCATATATATATATAATGGCTGTCAGATATGTGTATAATGAAAGGGTTTATAAAGATGGGCTATGTAGTATGTAGTATTTAGTATTATGTTCTGCATAGGTATTTTATGGATGCAAATAAGTACAAAATGTATTAGGCTCTTAGGTATCGGTATCGTTCCGTTCGCGTTCCTGCCTTTGATACAGTAGTATTTGTAGGTTTCCGTATCTTTCTTTTCGTTATCTTTGTTCCATATCGGTACGGATCCACTCGGCAAAATGCAAGAATCCTTTATAATCCACTCTTGGGTTATGTCATAGAAGATAATTGTGTAATCATTGCCATCGAGGAAAACAAAAATGATGCGTTAGATAATAATAACCTATGAAAATTAATAAAATACATACCTATCTATTATTTTAAAATTTTGAGAAAAAATTTATGTCTACATAATAAAGAACAAAGCTTTGCGAGGGTGAAAGTTTTTTATTTTCTCTATACATATAACATAATGAGAAATACATTGGGCTCGCGAATACATAAAATTACACTCACTTTCACAATTTCTAAGTACTAATAATAGTTTCTAATTTTTAAATTAATTCGGCTTTGTTTTCTTGTCATCCGACTTTGGTTTTGCAGGGCTTGGTTTCTTGTCACACGTCTTCGGTTTTGTAGGGCTTGTTTTCTTTTCATCCGACTTTGGCTTTGTAGGGCTTGGTTTTTTGTCATCCGACTTGTCATTGTCATCCGACTTCGGTTGTGTAGGGCTAGGTTTCGTGTCGTCCGACTTGTCATCAGACTTCGGCTTTGTAGCACTTGGTTTCTTGTCAACCGACTTGTCATCCTTTGGCTGTGTGGGGCTTGGTTTCTTGTCATCCGACTTTGGCTTTGAAGGACTTGGTTTCTTGTCATCCGACTTTGGCTTGGTAGTGCTAGATTCATCCTTGCCCTTATCTGGAAGTTTAGGAATCTCCTCCTTCACTGAACCGTCATCACCCTTCCCCTGATCCCCTCCAGCTTCTCCTTTTCCATCGCCTCCAGATTCACCTTTTCCGTCGGTTTCACCTTTTCCATCGCCTCCCGTTTCCCCCTTAGCTTCTCCTTTCTTTTTGGTTTCGGCGTCTCCTCCCTCTTTGCCATTTCCGTCTCCGCTTCCGTTACCCTTTTCTCCTTTAGTTGCTTCATCGCCCTCTTTTTTGTCTTTTTTGGTCTCATCCCCACTGCTTCCAGTTCCTGTATTTCCACCTCCACCACCCCCACTTCCCGTTCCCGTATTTCCACCTCCTCCACCCCCACTTCCCGTTCCCGTATTTCCACCTCCTCCACCCCCCGTATTTCCACCTCCAGTTCCTCCTCCTCCCCCTGGTCCACCTCCAGTTCCTCCTCCTCCTCCCCCTGGTCCACCTCCAGTTCCTCCTCCTCCTCCCCCTGGTCCACCTTGCTTTCCAACAACAAATGATATCGCATACAGCACCCAAATTACACTCGAAAGCATAAGCATTGGAGCCTCATTCCAAAAAGCCGAACAATAATCCAGAGGGTCTTCCAAATCGCCATTCGCCTGACCTACATCCACGACCGAGGAATCGTACATCTCAACCTCATCATCTCGTACACAATACTGAAATGACAAACCAAAACCGCTTTAAGTCAATTCTAACAAATTTACCTTTCCATAATTTTTTCTCAACCTACCCCGTCCTTCATATTAGTAATCCATACAATAATGTCATCATCCTCACAGTCCCCTCCTCCCTTCAAGCACTCCGTTGCAAAATCAACCCATTCCCAACAAGGAGCCAGTGCCAACTCCAAGCCCCCATAAAGGACCAAGCTCAGCGCTTGGGAATATTTATCTGAATCATCCCCCACCAATGCATGTCCCCTAAGGTTTGTCCACGCGCGGTTCGTCATCTTTGTAATAAGTTCTTTGAGGAGTATTGCAGGTCGAGACATTCCAAATATGGCACTGATGTAGTGAACAGCCTTCTCAACTTTACAGACCTTGTCATCCCCACATTTATTCCATGCCTTCATTATCTCGTTGTAGTGGTACATTGAGCCAAGACCCACCTCCATAAGAGTCTGGGAAACAATCGGGTTTCCATCTCCATCATTATTATTCGCCATTTTGACAGCTTTAATTCAAATCGCCAACACCAATTACAATTTTTTACATACGATTTACGAAGCATATGCCCAGAAGTGTTCTCATGTTCTAACGCAATTTTGAATTCAATGTCGATGAAACAATAATCCACTATATATCATTGCCAATTTGCTCGAGTTTCCCCAAAAAAATATAGCCATAGCATTTTTACAATCCATCCATTTTTCATATGAAACTGCGTCTTTGTTCCTCCAACTTTCTCGGCTTTCCCCTCCACCTCGTTCATCCATTTTCAAGCAAGGTGTCGTGAATCCGAGAATTCAACCCGAGAAAAAACTTTTCCCTTGCCTTTCACATCATACTTCCCTCTACGTGTAAAAAAATACATAGGGCAAAAGCTACAGCTACTCCACTAACTAACCAGTTATCCTACTACGTTTTTCCACCAGTGATGTTGTGATGGAATGATGATGATGATGACGACGGGGAAAAGGGGCTGGAGCTCATGCTCAGTCCCAGTCAATGTGTTTTCGCAAAAGCACGGAGCAGTGTAGCAATAATCATAATAAAACATGAGGAGCAACGAGCCGAGTGTATTTTTCGCATTAGAAAAAAAAACTCAGATATACTTTCGAATGATAAGCTATGATTATAGTCATATCCCATGAAAAGGAGAAATACCCACAAGAAAAAGTTACAGACACGGAACGGAATGTACGGTTTAGTTAGGAATATGGGAAAGGCAACTTGTACTTCTCAAGCCTATTAATTGTCTACCATCATCTCTCTCCATCCATTCCATATTACCTCGTGATAATATATATCCAATTTTTTGCAGACTGCGGAGCACAACCGCTCATCCTGCAGTGGAAAAGAGCCGATGCCGAACGCAAGCACGAGAACATTTACACCTATTTTCCCGATACCAGTCCACATCCTCCTCACATATTACATACGATATTTTATTATTAAAAAACTACATTTTCTACAAATCTAAACTACATTGTGAAGCTGAATGGCTGGGGTATAAGTAAAGTATTCAAGTACAATCCCATCGTGTCTTTGGCTACGGGAGAGAGAGGAAAAAACTCGTCTTTGCTCTCACACTAAACTCCATTCCTCGGGTTATGTTATATATGGATGGATGATGTAGTAATAGTGGAGCAGTCTTGTGAAGTGATATGGTGAATATCGAATATGTGAAGGAGAGTTCGCATTCGCAATACTAAAAAAATATCATATCCTCTCATTTTCCCATACCTAGTTTTTTTCTCTTCTTCCTTCATCCCATATACGAAGAAACTTTGGACATTATTGAACTAGTACGGCTGCCCCTCACTGAAAATAATAGATAAGGAAAAATCATCATCCCGATCGTCATTACATCAACAGTAGGAATACACTGTAGATCCCAGATAGATCCGAGCAAAAAAAGTATATATTTTGGATTGGATTGGAATCGGCTGCTGGTGTGCAACCTTATTTTATTTTATTGAGAAATATTGCAAGGAAGAGACGAGACAAGCAGTCCCAGAGAGAGGTGAATAGGGAAAAGTTTAAAAGGAGAGATAACATTTTTTTTCACAATGAGAAACAAAAATATCATGATCAAAAGTTAAATAATCGAATTATGTTGTGCCATGTAATACATTACATAATATCAAGAGAGTTGTGTTGTCGCTCTGTATGGATTGTTCAGGGAGAAGATCACGATCACACAACAAGCTAATGCTAATCACGAGAGAGCATGGACGGGGAGAGAAAAAATAATCATCCTATTTTTCAAATAAATTATGTATGAAGTTAGTTATCGTTGGTGTGTTAGTAGCCATATATAGTTTAGTTGTATAACTCGTGTCATTATTTCGTTAGTAGTTGTTAGACAAGTGATGATAATTTTTCTCCAAGTTGTAGTTTAGAGTCCAGAAGGAGCTGCAGAGGTTTATGTATAATAAAATCACCCTGGATTAAATCAGACGTATGTTTCATGTGATGCAACTTTAAGAAACCCGGAAGATGCAGAGTTTTGTGGATGTGCATAGCCAAGCATGATATGATATGATCCAAGGGATAACTGGTGAACATAGGTCAAAGCAGTTGGAAAGTCACTTTGCCAAAAAAATTCCAGGGAATGTGCCGCTATCGTACCTACGCCTCATGGGAGAAAAATTGGCAATGAAATGCGAATGAAGTTTGAAATATCATACTAATAGTTACCTAGTTCGACAAGCTAGTGTGGAATTAGCCGATTTTGAAATTTCAAGTGAGTGGTTCCCAAGGTGAAATCCTGTGAGAAGGAAAAAAAATAGGCTCTGATGAAAGTGAATTCGAAAATCCCAACATATTTCTTTAGTCACAGTCCGTAAGAAAATAAAAATTAAAAGGGAATTTTGAGGTGTGTATCCTCTCAATGCGATACCTAAATTAGGATCATTGTTCATTCATACAAAAATTCAGCTAAGTTCAGTTTCACCGATTATCTCCGATTATTCTTCATCATCCTCACCGATTTAGTTTTGATTTTGGGAAAAATCCTCACCTGCTAAAAAAGACGGAAAAATGACCAGCAGTGCAAATAACCAGAAGCTTTCCACTACGGAACGCGTCATCAAAAGTAAGTTTGGAATTTAATTCTCTTACTGCAAAAAATTCTCATCAAGTGTATAATAATTAAGTAGGGCCCGGTACCATAGAATATACGCATGTGTGTGTGTACGTTAACTTCGTAATTCAAAGCAAAACATATCCATATCACATAATATTCAGGAAGATGATGATCATCATTCAACAGAAAGCTAATTATATGGCTATGTGTCATTGTCATATTGTATTAATTGTATTGTAGTCAAAGTACAGGTAGAAGTGGAACCGCTTGCAATATAGAGGCTGACAAAAGGGACATGACACCATGAATTCAATATTTCAATAAGTTTTTCTCCTAGTCATGTCATCTGCACTTTTTCCATATTATTGCATTATTGCCAAACACAACCTGAATATTAAGTGGAAGCCAGGTAAACTACATGCGTATTTATGGTTTCGGGTTGACATTTATTTCTGGATTGAATGGGTAATTAAATATCTCATGTGGTGTAAATGTGTAAGTGGTAGTGCCGTAAACAAAGATAACCAGTGACAGTTATTATGTCATGTCTCTCCTCCTCAGATTAGGGACTCTCAAAAAGACTCTACATCCTCTTTTTATTGGGATTGGAGCCATATTATTACTCGCATTAGTTTTCTCCAAACAAGATTCGACAAATGCCAAACTCAAAGAGAAAAAGTTTTATGGGAAAAAAATTATCTATGCAAAAACCTCATAATCATTGTTCTATATAGTCAAGTTAATGAAGATGAGAAGCACTGATTAGTTTTATTTCGGATTTACTACTTATCTTTATTATTATGGGACCAGTCAGTATTATTATAATACCAGTCAAAGAGAGATCTAGGAAGCTACACCCATTCCCACTTCCCACCTGCCAATTACACTCAACACATAAATTTCTTTTGGCGAACTTTAGCCCGATCCTTTTTTTCATGACTGTAAAAATGCAATCCGTAATGGCAAAAGCACAGGGAAAAGGCGTTCCAGAAAACAATTCTCGTCCGTCAGGTTAATGACGGGGGAATTTCCACCTTAAATATTTTTGCCTTTGATATGCACCCATTTCTCCCTTGAAATGTTCGAGTTAAATTAAAAATTTCCATTTCTAAAAGAAAAAAAAATATCGCAAAACTTGTATTTTTCGGCAATCCAACTCAGAACATGTTCTTATTCGGGTAATATGCATGTAAATTTTTCCTACATGGTATTTGTCGATGGTGCGGTGTTGCACGCCATGCTCCTTATCAAATCACAGTTTTTTCTATAAGGAAGCCAACTTTTTTTTCGGGAGCTTTAATTTCATATAGAAATCCACTCAATTTACCTGCTTTCCTTTTTTACTCTTTACCATGTCGTGATTTTCCGCTTGCGAGTGTGTTCAATTCAGAGTAAATGCTGGTGTGTTGTGTACACTCTTTATATTTTTTGTTTATGGTGGTGACGACGGTGAGGAGGTGGTCGTGGCAGCGGTGGCGGTGGAACGGATTTTGAAGTTGGAGAGTTTCATGAATACTAAAAAAAGATATGTTAGTTTTTCCTCTCTCGGGTCCTATGCCTTTTCCCTATAGTTTTCTCTTTGAGTTTTGGAGCAAGGGAGAAAAGTCATATCAGATGAATGAATATGCGTGTTTTTGTGTTTGCAAACAGAAGGGGCATGCCTCCATTATTATATTACCTAACGAAACTATCAGATGCCTGGAGGTGGATATATGGAGGGTTTGAGTTTTAGCATATTTTATTTTAAAAGTTTAGTACTTGTCCCATAAAACAACCAGGGCCATATATACGCCTCAGATATTCCTCCTCCTCTATTACCTTTGATATGGGGAGAGCGGTAGCGACATGAACAATTTCACTTTGGTTCTTTACCTCCTCCGCTTGACTGCTCCTTTCTTTTATACAATTTTAAGTTTTTTACCCAAACATTTAATCAAATGGAACATGGAATTGTGAAAAATGGAACAACAAACAAAAAAATTGAATCCATATTGTGAAAATTCTCTTTTGCCTCGGGAATGTTCATTTTACACGGGGATTTCTTGGAAGAAGAAAAAAATCGTTTAAATTAGTGTGACTTCTTGTTAGCTCTAGCATTTCTTCCAATATTTCAATATACTGAGGAGGATTATGAAATGAGGTGAAAGGAAATACGAGTTTGGGATTTGCATGTGAAAGGCGAAATTAAAGCTGAAAAACTCTGCGTCTTCATCCATCATGATCAGGAGAGGACGTGAAGTTAAAAAAAAGGCTGAAGGGTAAAAGGCAGGAGACAGGTTCTCTTGTAAATATTGAAGGCTATATGGCTTGTAGGAGTTGTTAAATTGCTCATTGTGTATCCAGTCATGTGAGAGTTGTAACTTTTTTTTTTGAAAAGATGCGGAATATCATGATATCCTACCGATGATGATGATGTTGTCACTCCTCGTTTCAAATGCAACTGTAGCATTCCCACACTGCCAATCATGTATCGAGGAAAAAAATCCTGTCCAAGCCAGACTCATAAGCCGGTGCTTATCTCTTGTATTTGTTATTGTTGAATGACCGCATTCCTGTAAATTACTGCTTATTTGATGAAATTGGTACTTTTTCAAGAGATTTATACACTAGTTTTGAGTGTTCAAGTGAGGACAGGGCAGGTGTGGGCTAATTTATCTTGTAAGGATTTTTGACGAATGGGAGGCATTATCCTCTGCCGTCTCTATTTATTCAAGCGAAATCATTCATCTTGACCATAGAGTTGCTCCATCAGATTAAAAAAATAAATTGTATGTTCGGTATAAATTCTTATTGGTTGCATCGAGCAGGTTTTTTTGGGTAGTAACTTGCCGGCTAAAAGGAAAGATGTTGTTAGCAAATTGAAATAAAAATCATTGCCAAAAAAATTGGGATTAAATTAAACCTGAGAGATAGATACAAATAAAAACATATTGTGAATGTCAAGCCAGAAGTCACAATGCATCAGAGAGAGAACCCAGTACAAACTGCAAAGTTCTGCTGCAGTTTGCATTAGAATAATGAGTTACTTCTAAAAATAGTCAAAATTCATTATGATGCAATGCAGAAAAAATATTATTCGCTTATTCATTTTTATTCAAATTAAGATTTTAAACGCAACCAAAGAAAAACTGAGTAGGAGAAATTATTGTATTGTTATGCTGAATTTTAAATGAGCTTAAATAGGGATTTTAGTGAGATGCTAATTTTTTTTCGGACTCCTCGTTAAGCCCTTCTCGTAATCTTATACCTGTGCCATTTAAATTGTAATATGGCTACGTTGAATGGACGGATATGGCATATGACACGCTCATCATCATTATCATCATGTCCTCATGCTCATGTCATGTACATAAAAGTGAGAAGACGAAGTGGCACATTTCTAGGCTCTGCTTATTATTATTCCTTCTCGTAACGAGCAGTTTGTGGCTCTTGTTCAAACAAGAGAAAAATATTAAGTATGGGATTAGCATAACCATTATGGCTATAATTAAATATGATTTGATAAGTGCCGGTGGTCTTTACATGGTATCGTAATTTGTGGGCGCTCAAACTTACGATTAGTTGGGTAGGGAAAAACTACCTTCAATTTGTATTTTTTCCCTTTATCTCAGGCATAAAAAGCAACATTGTCATCGCTTGTCGGGGACAAAGGATGTTATAATGATGACTTGGAGTTGTCGAGCTCGAGCTTCTCTTATGTTGGCTTGAGCAGAAAGTACATGGAATGGAAGCAGTCGTTATTTTGTACCAGCAAAATAAAAATTCTCCAAATTGCTGGAGGCTGCAACAAATTCAAATCTTGTAAAAGCTTTACCAAACGAATATATGTACTATTGTTCATTTCATTGTGGAAGTTGTGGTAGATACGCATGTTTTACATAGGCTTCCTAAAATGAGAGAAAGACTTTTCCAAACACAAGCCATATCTTTGAATAAAAAAATATTTCCGTGAAAGATGGAGCTTCGCAAAATCCTCTTCACTTATATTCTTGGAATGGGAAGAATTAGCGACTTTGCTCTTGCCAGAGTGAACTGAAACGTTTTTATGCTAATCAGTTCTCCTGAGAGTTGAAGAAGCCAAATTATTGCTAGAAGCTTTTCTCTCGAAATTTCTGACAGCATTTAGATGAATACCCAAATACATTCCTCATTCTCATTATTACGGTTTTACAAAACTATTCGGAGGAATTAAGTATTTTACTAATATAAAAATTATACAGTTCAGAATGTTCAGATTCTTTGGAAGACGTTCTCGCAGAAATTTTCATTTCTAGCTGATTAGTTAGTATGACCACAGGGAATAATAAAATAGCCTAACATATGATCACGTGCAAATCGTCAGCATTGCTGGCAATGAGATGGTTTATGATCCTAAAAATATATTCTGATCTTCCACTGCTGACAACATTTTTGCTACACTTTTCTCGACCAATGTGTCTTCCCATGCATGACTTCCTTATGAACGCGGAGGAAAGCCACCAAAAATATTTATATTTAGATGACACTTTTCCAAAATGTCATCAAAGTGCGATCCCCAAAGGAAAGTAAAAATCAACTTGAGAGAACCATGTGTAGTTAAGTAGATAAAATAAATGATTGATGTAGATCTGCTGTGTTGTTATGATTGGGATATTAAAATGGGATAATTTACGAGGAGTGGCTCTCAGATTGGCATTAGTATAAAAAGAGAAGGCACGCTCTTCTTTGGTCTCATCATCCAAAACAATCGTATTAGGCGGATAATAAGTTTGTTGGCTTCAAATATGGATATGGATAAAAAAAAAGTCATTCTCTCGTCTTTGATATTTACCCCTCTTTTCACACCATTCATGGTCATCCCCATCATGTCATTTATTGTTTTTGGGGGTTTGGTTGAGCTGCATTGTTCTTCTGCGGAGGTGTCTCCCAGCCTGACAGAACAGTTAATGACATGTCATGTAATTGATACCTTTAAATAGGACAAAGACAACAAGTATCCTCTTTTTTTTTCTTCTTAAAAAACTCGTATTTTCAGTGATGGAGCATATCCCATCAGGTTTTTATTTGGATGTTTTTGGATAGTTGAATGTGCTCCACATTCATTTTTATTAGTCATTCCCAACATTTGTTTAACTTGTTAATTTGCCCAACTCACCCATAATAAATAATGGGACCACTTCATCCACTCTGTTTCCTTTAATGGAACTTGAAAGTTTCCATTTCACATTCCACTACTCATCCAATCCACTCATCCTCGAAAATTTCTTCATCAAAAATTCAAAAGTAGAAAAGACTTGTTTCCTTCTCAGCTAAATGGGCAGGAGAGGGAGTGTGTGGGAGGTGCGGCGTGAGGCGACATGGCAAAAACAGTTTTAGGTACAGGTACATACATCCCCTGCCAGCAGTAAATATGTGGAATGGGATGTTGCACAGCTCATGATGATGAAGTAATATGTATTAATGTCAACATCATCAAAAACTTTTCAAAATATATAAATTAAATCCACCTTAAAATTACAATGGGAATGACTTTACAAGATAAACTCCAACTCTCCAACTTCCTCTCTTCCTTCTTTCATGTAACAAATTTTTTCGTAAAAGCACTTGAAACATGAGTATACAGAAGAAAAAGAACTCAAAGAAAAATGGAAAATCAACTTTGCCGAGTACAAAGGATGGAAGTGGGAGTAGCAAAGTTTTTTTGGCTTCGCTTTTCACGCGTTTTAAAATTGGCCTGTCAACGAAAGAAAATTGTCTTGAAGGGAGGAATGGAAAATGCGGGTATTTTTTCATACCGCAGTCCTCATTCCTCCAACAATTTTCTAGCAAAGCTTTACTATTGAAAGGTTTTTTTGGAGGGGAGGAGGATGAAAAAAACTTGTATTTTTCTTATGTTTTGTTTATTTTTAAATGACTTTCCACTTCCCTTCATCTCATAAGGGCAAAGGGCTAGGAGGGAAGTAATGGAAAATGGATTTTTTTTTAGGCTTTGAAGAAAGTAGTGGAATTCCTGGGGAAAATGGTGGAAAAATGTGTAAGAGGATCGGATCCATTAAGAACAAGGAATAAAATCAAGAAGGGATAAATACTTTTTTTGCTTTTCTCCATTACCTAATCCGTATATCTAGTTACAACCATTTTTTTCTTATTCCTTTATATTTGCTATTAGCAGGCCCATCCTCATCCTATCATCAAGCTTATTTTCGTTTGTTGACAAACCATAACATTAAAATGTGGGAGTGGAGGGAGTAGAGTCGTTCGTGGAAAATGCGAAGTCACTTTAGTGGAATGCTCCCATCCAACAGCATACGAGGAGCGTTCAATATGTTTTAGGAGTCTTATGCTATTTAACTTCTCACGGAGACACTTCTTATTGAAAAAGGTCATGAAGTTGTGTGATAGTAATGACAACACGTAGCAATGTACCCACAAAAAAACTCGCACTCAGCTCAACCCAGTACGGAGTTATACCCCGTTGAGTTCATGCTACTTCATACCTCAAAATTAGAAAAAATCATTTAGTGCAATTCACGGTTGGTACTACAGGAAACCCACAGCAGAAACGTTTTGAATCGAGTTGATACCCAGGATTGAAGCCAATAAAAAGTACTATAATCCTGGAAAATTTCATTGACTTTGGCTAACTAAGCTCTCCGTGGCTGACACTTTCTTAAGACAAAAATCCAAAAAATCGCACTGAAAAAAACAGAAAAAAATTTAGGCCCTAAGTTTAAACCCTTCCTATTTTTTAACTATAATATTTTAGGTTAGTCCCAATGGTGGGATTTTTGTGTCACAAGATGGGGAATATAAAACTAAAAAATTTGATTTCGGAAGTTGGGCTGGTAGATATTTATAGCGTCTTGTTTGACTCCTAAAACATATTGAACGCTCCTCGTATATGTACCTAAGTACCATATTTTTATTTCCCAGCCAGAAAAATATAAGTACTTTTACATCCATGCTATATTTGACAATTTATCTCATCTTTATCCAATATCGTTTCACATGGTGAAATACCTATGTCATTTTTATCTTCCTCTTCACCAGAGATCCAATCTGTACCCTGAAGCTTCCCATTTCGAAATATGCAATATCCTTATTTTCCTTTAAGAGATATGGACTTTTCATCCTTTAGAGCTTGCCATTTATCATGCTGAATTAAAAATAAGGGTAAAGCCTTAGCAAAAAACGATATTCTGCAGGTGGGAGACAAAGTGCCTATTTGAGAGCTCACGAGAATGAGCCTGTCATCTTGAAAGGATACTGTCATCCATCCCAACCATCATCTTCCTTTCAACTGAAATAACATCGTTTTCATGCAAGGAGGATTTGAAATGGGAGGATGTTTTTTTCACTTTTGTTTGTCTCCACCATCGACATAATCCCATATAGACATGTGTGCATCTTTTTTTTATGGAGGAATCATCATCATGAAATGATGATCATCCCGTGTTTTCTTGTCCATGACCAAGCCACTTGTTCAGGTTGACGGGGCAGGGATTAAAATAAACTGGAAAGTCTTTTCATCTCCTATTCATTCCTTGTGATGGTGATGATCAGTATAAAAGATGGATAGATTGATATTATGATGTTGGTGGATGAAGAAGGAGATGATGATGAAAAAATTATTTTCTTTCCGTGAAAGCGATCCCAAAAAGGCTTCTATCATCCAAATACTTATATGCACAGGTGCTGATAGGTTGTTTAAGCCATTTTCAAATAAGTATCCATTTTCATATATTTCCAATTTGTGGAACTCCACCGTGTCTATTATGTGGATGTGGGAAAAGTAGAATATTCCTTTTTGGCGACTGCGGATGCAGGTTTGTTTGCCAATGGAACATATTGTGTGTATGTAATATCCCATCCCATATCCTTTTTCGTCCCAATCATGCGGGATGCCACTATCTCGCTTCCGATTTCCGATCCAATAATGGGATTTTCTCCTTTTTTATATTTTCTCCCACATGCTGTCTCTTCCTTCTGGCGTCCCACCTCTCGTCTTTTATACTCAATTTTGTTTTCAATACTTTTTTTTACACCGACCACCATACCATCCCATCCCGTCGTTAATATTGTTGAGAAATAAGGGGAAAAGGAAATAAAATGGTATAAAAGTGTTGGGGATTTTCGAGAAAATTGAGAAGCGAGAAGAAAGCCTCTTCCTACATTATCGTATCAGTATCATCAATAAAAATGTATGTCTTCATTATTACAAATAGACTGAGTGAGTACGATCATGATCGTGAGAATCATCGGATCTATTTATTAGTTCAACAAAGTGGGAAAGGCTCCCGAACTCCCTTTCATCCTCGACAAATGAAAACTCACAATCACTCCATAATCCGAAAGGAAGCAAAAAAGATTTCTGATCTCCTTTTTTGCCACGACTATTTTCTTATTTTGAAAAGAAGAAAAAAATCCACCTTACTCCCAGTTGTGCTACAGTATCTTACTTTGAAGTTTCCTTGTGTTAAAGGATGATGATATGAGGAAAAGGGAAGATGCTTATAATGCACTTACTCTATTAAGTAAATATTAGGTGCATGTCTATCCTTTTTTCCATCCTGATCAAAGCTTAAGAGAGAGAGAGAAAAAGTGAAACGATACGGATCTTATTTTTGCAAAGATGAACTCTCCGAAAAAATAAGATACTTTTTTTCTCAACCGACTGGCTTCATTTTTATTCTCCTAAGTATATGTATTTTGTTCAAAGTGGAATGTCTAGCTTTACATGTTGGAGTTATGTGGAGGATAAAATGTAGTTACAATAATGCTTAAAAGCAGCAGCTCTCACTTGTTCCTTCCAAATTTTCTATTTCACTTGTGATGGGATGCGACTTCAACTTCAACTTGCACTATTTTGACTCTCTCGGGTGGCCGGGAGGTTACATTTTTTAGTACAAAGTGGAAGATGACTATATACATTATACAGATACTATTGCATTTTTTCTAGCTAGCTATGGATAGTGGAGTTGAAGGAGGAAAAAGATGAAAGAAAACAGTTTTTACGCATTGCGGTGGCTGTTAGGCTTCGTGGCTCAAATATACAACGGTCCTTTACTGTGGCTGGTGTTTTTAATGGGGTGTTGGTTTTTCATTCTCTGACTACAATTTCTAATGTGCCATATCATACCATATCATCTTCATAATAGTTTCCCGAAATATATATATATCTACCACTGCGAGATCTCATCGGATCAGAATCGCACATCTTTATTATGTAAGACGGAAAATAAGGGAAAATGCAAAGTAGATTGGATCCGAAAAAAACACACAACAAGTCAAGGGAAGTCACAAGTGGCATTGTACCACCAACACCACCGCATCATGTATAGGAAACCATGTATCTTTTTTTTGCAATCCGAGGAAGGAAGATCTCCGACATCCCATCCTTGTCTCTGCTCATTCCCATTTCAACCTCTTTCCCTTCTGTCCGTTGTGCAATAATGTATTATGCGTGGATTGCTCCATTCACTGGGTATAATGCAATCCTCATTAGCAATTCCATTCCCATTATAGTCCCCATTCTGAAAAGAAAACGGCAGTAGTTGAGTCAACTCCTACCACTATCGTTTTATTTTATCTCTGTCGATGTATATTTTTTGAGAGCCTCCCTCCACTCAAAAAGCCTTTTAACATATAAACATGTAATTTTTTACCATTGCTTCTCATTTATTTCTGAAATGATAGGGTTAACGGCTAAAGTTAAGAATAAGAGTGGGCTATGTAAGTACATTCGCGAAAAAATGTGCAGTTCCCGTTATTCCTTCTTGAGAACGTATTGAATTGAAACTAACACGAGTACGTATATAGTACTTACTCCGAAATGAAATGGTTTTCTCATTATTCTGTCTCCTCTCCGTAAATAAAGATGTAACGAAGATGTATGATGCGAAACAAATCTGTTTTTATTCCTGTTTGGTTGTGCGGGGTTGGAAAAAAATGTGGCATTTTCTCTTCTTTATCCCCTCGTTCCCGATGATATCAAAAGATTCAACGCTAATTTTTTTAGGGAAAAAACTTGTTACAGATGGGAATGTTGAATCTTGTAGGGATTTTTTTGCTTGAACTTGATATTTAGAGGGGAAGACTTGATGCTATAGAACAAGAAGATGGTGAGGAAATTGCGAAATAATTCACGTTTCTATTGTACAGGTCATCAAGTCATCATCATCATCATCTTTCAAAGTTACAATTTTCTTGGAATGTGTAAATGTGAAAAAAAGTGGAGGGATTACTATTACTAGAGTATGGATCTCTATAGGATAGAGAAAGAGAAAATAAGATAAGAAATGAAATAAATTTTTATTTTGAAAGAAAAAACATCCGACGCAAGCCGATTTCTGCGGCGGATGGCGGATGATTCTCTCTAAATGTCATTTACTATACATGAAATAGGACAAATGTTTCTAAGAGGAAAAAATGTTTTGAGTGTGGGAAGTGGGAAGGGGAGCAAAGCAATGTTTTCAAAGTGTCACGTTAAAGGGTTAAAAAATTCGATTGTAAAAAATGGAGTATAGCAGCCGAACTAAATTCAAAAAAGTATATTTCATTATTACATACATTCCCACGAACAAAAATGTTGGGGTGATGATTACCTAAATGGCTTTATTTATTCACGGGAACATCTTTACCCGAAATGTGGGGCTTTACTGCCAATTTGCACGGGTTGAAAGTTTCAACTTGAAACTATCCCATATTCCGGTAATGCTCGGTAATTGTGCGTGGTCGATTGCACTAGCTCGCATATTATTTCATTTTAACATGGAATAAAAATGTTATGAAGTGGTGAAGACAGTGTCAGGATATTTGTTGGGAAAGTTTTTCATTTCTTGCAAAATAGTTTTGACTTTTCTATTTATTCAGCTATATTTTTATGAAGATTTTGTAAACCCAATTCAAATACCGGGTATTCCTCTCCTATTCATAAATATGACGATTTTTTTATGAAAGGGGAAAGTTGTCAAAATTGTTGTGATGTCAGCACACAAATACTCCTAATCATAGACTGACAGGGAGTCAGTCCCAAAGGAAGAATTTGTTTTTCACTGGTGCTGTTGCTGGATTGGATTTTTGTGAAAAGCCAACCAAAGTATGCTCATGTTCTGGAACGTAACTTGCAGGCTTGTCTCTGCCCATGTGGAATAAAAAATAAAGTAATCATATTTTTTCTCGTGATTTGTTGCTGGAATAGGAATTAAATATATTGCAAAAAAGAGAAAGCCAAATATAAAAAAAATTGATTGGATGTTGGATGTTTGTAGGATATAAAAATAATGCTGGAAACGTTGGCTGGCGCAAGATGAGATTATTTCCACTGGACTCCATGAGCTCTAGAATCGTTCAGAGTTGATGTGATGTTGTTGTAGCAAAAAAAACGGAGACGTGTAGCCAGCTTGAAATGTTGAAAATTTATTTCTTCCTCGACAATAGAGGTTTCACACAAAAAAAATATAATAAATTTAGAGACGGAAGCATCTCCCGCTCTGAAGTCAGCTCCGCTCACCAAAAAAACCAGAATGGAGGAATTTCCGCATTTTGTTCATGCTATGCATGCATACTCAACTAAGTAACGGAATGCGAAACTGCTCCCCTGCTGAATTACTCATGACAGGGTTGTTATATAGAATGGGAGACTATGTGGAGGAAATCATATCCGTTCTAGGCTTTGACAAGCATTCCAAGCGCTCTGTATCTAGTTGAGTTCCTATTTTTGCATATTGCATGAAATACATATATGAAGGCGGAAGACGTCTCTGCATATCAATCTGATAGATGATGGAAGCCCATGAAAGCAAAAAAAAACATACGTTTTTTTATCGGAGTAGACTGGATGAATTGAAGTTGAGCAGGGAACACATCTCGAATCCCGATTATGTTTTTTTATTTAAAACGAAAAACTTTCCAGTGTCGGTGGTTTCCCAGAAGGTTACTTTTGAAAGCTAATGCTTAAACATTCTGGCATGCGGGGGACAAGTTTAGTGAACGTCAAAGGGAAAGTGAAATGGGAGAAGAGTTGGAAAAACAGTATTGGCCATAAAACCCACTTGTTTTTTTATTAGGTACAAATGTGTTCCTACTTTGTAGACAGTTGGCTATAGGTACCCTTATGTACATAATAATATAGGGAGGAAAAATACTTGTCTGTTTCCTTTGAAATAAGATAGGATAATATATGGGGCTAGTATGTGATCCTGATGATCTGGACTGGCTGGATCTGCTCTTTTACTTTCTCCCGTTTTTTTTCTATGGCAGGAATGAAAGATCGAGGTCACCTCCTTTCCATCTCCCTCCCTTTCTTGTTGGCTAAAGTTAATCCCAGAGTAAACAGGAGAAAATACAATAGTCAATATGTATGCTTATTTGTGCTCGTCCCTTTTTATTCCCTTCCATCTCTATTTCTTCCAGTCGGAGTTTATTTGTTTTTCTTGTGCATACATGACTTTTCCTCCGAATGAGGGTGGGTGATGTGATGGTATGGTGGTGGTGGTGATGGTATGTGGCTCCTGGCTTTATAACGTGCCACCAACCACCACCACAGCTCAAATACAAAAGCATTTGCCAGGATGATAAAACCTGGCTAGTTTTATATCGAGGAGATAAGATGCGGTGTATTTAATTTGAAATGGTTTGAAATGTCGAAATATCATCAGAGATGACGAAGAGCGAGTGAGAAAGGCTCAGCTGGTGAAAAAATAAGCTGGAGAGAGAAGGGATATATATCCTCCTACTAATCGCTGAAAGCCCATTTATGACACGTGTACTTTATTTCACAGAGTGGATGGGATGGAATGAACACCATCATAATGGTAATCATGAGAAAAGCTCTTCTCTCCCTCGGAAAAAAATAACTATTATTAAAGACAGTTTTTACGAGGCATTTCTCCAGTAGTGGAAAAACTACTCTGTTCACTTCACTATCCCCTTGTTCATTCCGCGTGAGTGCCACTTACAATCCAGTACATGTGTGCTTATGCTAGTCGAATCGAGTTAGTCACGGAATGACCCAGAAGGAATGGTGGAAAAAACTCAGAAATATACATACTCATGCATGCCCACCCATACATACATATAGATGGGGATATACTGTCAATTAAAAAAATTGAAAGTTTTTAAGGACGAGGACGGCAGGGGAAAGAAGAAAGAGGCAGTAATGGGATGTGTGCTGTTGATGGCCTTTCACCGCGGGAGAAAGGCAGATGGGGAAAGTAATAGTAGCAGTGGTAATATACTATCGTCATAAATGAAGAGAGAGAGAGAGAGAGAGAGAAAGCTCTTTCCCTATTTTTACTCTTTCCCTGGTAGAGTCCATCAACAGCAGGAGCAACAGAGAGGGGGAAAAGATGGAAGCTCATCTCTCGTGGAAAACGGGAGTGGAGTGTGATATGACTATGACGATAGGGCTGATGATGATCATGTGAAAGGAAAAGAAAGAGAGATGGGATCCCAAGAGGGGAAAAATGAACCCGCTCATTATCGCCCTCCTTCCAGCAGCTTTTGGCTTGGCTTAGGCTTAATAGTGGAGAGAAATGGAATGGGAGCAGAGGAACAAAGATAGGATAAAAAAAATATGTAAGAGTACTACAGAGTAAATGTAGACTGATGGTGATGAAGCGAGGAGAAGTGAAGGAGATATCCATAGATCAAGGCTCATTGTTCCCCTATCACATTCTTCTCTCTAATGAATATTCTGTGCCACTTATCTCATCCCCTGTCCTTTTCACAAAGGAGGTGGTATTTTTTTATTGCTCGAGATGGTTATGGGATGCGATGATATGTGGAGTCCTGTGAAGTGCGTTTCATTAGATTTCGGATAGGAGAGCTTCTTTTAAAATGGGTGTGTTTTTAAAGGAAACGTCAATCAGGGGTTTGGAGTGATTGACATTGTCAATTCTGGAAAGTGTTTTACTTTGATTTTGACAGGATTGATTATCGTGTGAGATAGAATACGCAAATACGCAAAAAATATTTTTGGTGTAATAAAAATTCGTTGAAAATGGAACAGAATTCATATCACGCCATTTATCTCCTCTCACGGCAGATTTAAAGCAGACTGTTTACTGATTGTTGAGGTAAAAACTCAATTTTATTTTACTCATGAATGCACACAACCACCGTCACCAGTGGTCTAACTTCAAGATCGAGAATAATGTATTATGAAAAATACTTCTACAGCAAAAAATATATCCTCTTGCATAGCTATGAAGGTTGAAAGAGTTTGAGTGGAAAAGTACTAATGGACTATGACTAAGGACAAAACTGGAACAAGATATTATAGTGTCGTTTTTGGTGGAGATGGGGGGCCAACTACAACAAGTGTGCTCCGCACCCATCCCCAACCCATTTTTAGTAATATGAAAAGGATGAAAATTTCACCTTGCAATGAAAACGGATGAATGCTCCTTTCTTTTTTCTATGATTCTAAGAGCAAAATGAAGTGGGGAAGTTTCTATTTGTAAAAAATGCAATGGATAGAGGATAATATAACATGGTCCATATTACATTTTCACTCTCTGAATTGTCCATCTCTTTCCCCGTCATGTTCATGCTACGTTCAAAGGAAAAAGTGAAAGCTTTCATTCGTACACAAAAACATTCCCATTTTCTATTACATCAACGGTTATCCCTACTTGAGTTGAATGCATAATTCCGCTGGGTGAATTTTTGGAAAAAATTGCGTACTTTTTGTGTACACATTTCTCTCAAATATTTTTCTTCTCAATGGGTAGCGCACACTAGAGACTGGTAATAATATTAATAAAAATGTAAAAAAATACAAAGGAAATTTATCTTTCACCCAACTGCTTTCACATCCATTCATTCTCCACAGTTTTGTCATGAATGGGGTTGATGCTTCCCATGAAAAATGTAGATTTGACTGGCTAATTTAATTTTAGGAGTCCCACCGGAGTTTATATTTCATGCACGTGGTGATCCACTACAATTAAGGGGAGATGTGGATGGTTAGCTAAGGGCATAAAAATGAGCAGGCTGCTTCAAGCATGAAATTGATTGGGCCAAGTCAAAAGATTATGAAGTTCCTCAAGCGTGAAATTGCTTGTTGCCACTTCATTGAACCGTAGTACACTGCACATTACACTTATTAGTGTGCACTGTATTGTGTGCAAGTATGGGAGGATGAGGAATGACATAAAATGCATAAAATATTACCTCAAAGGATGAATGACTGCGGAACAGCTAGGCTGGGAGTAGTCATAGTTGGGAGCTACTTAGGAGAGAGGAAAACAATATACAAATAGTTTGACAAACTTTCTCCGCTAAACTATTTACCATCCTATGTGTTATTATGAAGTATGTGGTGTGGTGCTCCCAGCCTTTCTTTGTTGGAATGGGGAGTTGGCAAGTAAGTAATTACGGGGCTCATTTTGAAAGTTTTTGGAGACTTTACATTCGCTACATAAAAAGAGTTGGAAGCTCTTTTCCTACATTTAATATGGAAATAATGTTGTTGGAAAGCTTGATAGTTTCAACTCAGCCAATGACTTTTTCAACGCCCCAGTTGTGGTTATAATTGCCTAATTATCCAATTTTACAACATTGTTAAGTATTTACAATTCAGCTAATGTATGGGTGGGCTCATGATGATATAGCAGGGGAAAGGGGAGAAGCCATAATTACGCGGTTTAAAACTGAGTAATATAATAATTATCGTTTTATCAGTCCCACACATTCCTTTCTCCATTTCACAGGGCTGTAATATAAGATGGTATGTATAACAGGCTGAAAAGATGTAAGTCTTCCTTCACAAAATAGGATTCGATTAGCAAGGGAAAAAGGAAAATTGGACTGGAGAAAGTTCACATAAGCTGCTTTCTCAGCTTAGGAATGAATAGACTGTACCAGCAGCAGTCACACCACCACACCATCTCAACTCACCACGACATCCGAAGCACGGATCCCGATTTGTACACTGTATCGTAGCTCATGTTGGTTTTAGTTGCGGTTGTCTCTATCTCCAATTGTGGAGGAAAAGGGTTTTAGCCTCCTTCACCCTTTTAGCCCTAGTAGAGAGAATTTTCATCCACATGGCGTGATGTGATGGGTGAAGCGAAAGGCTGGGAGCAGCAACAGAACAGAAGTGGAATGAAAGAAAGTTTATCCCCATTTTTTTTCTTCTCGGGTTGCAAAAATCAATAGTAGGAATTCAACAGCTTATGCTCTCACTTCTTCCCCTTCATTGTACAAGTTTGAGTTGGCTACTTTAGTGCAATTTTCTGAATACCCTCTTTCCAGTTGAGGAGCTGCTATACCAATCTTAGACCATTTAGGTAGATACATGAATGCATATAAGCAGGTACCTCGGTATTATACTTTTTCCAAAAACTACCAAATGACCACTACCAGAACATATGTGACCAGTTGCTTATTTCTCACAAAGAAGACGTGTATAGCACAATCCATTCTCTGAGATTTCTCCAATAAAATTTGCCAATCAGCGTGATCTATGTAGCCCGTGATAATGATGGGAATAATGAATCATGCATCAACATCAGCTTCAATTAATTTCAGGCTATCGTCCCAGACATGCACACCGATCTTACCCATTAATTCTAGTTCCACCTTTCAAGTTCGTGATATGTAGTTGTGGTGGTATATGGGAAAGGAAATGGGAAATAGCTAAATTGCACACAGCCGAATCGAGTTAATGGACGTTAATAGTCTTGTTTTTTGCATGCCAGAGCTCACATTAAAAATTGAAGCTGTTTTTCAGTGTTTTTTCCAATGCTATTTAAGATCATGATGATCATCATCGTGAGATTGTTTTTTTTTCAAAAGCATACCAATTTCCACTAAAGATGCCTGTATCGTCTCAGGAGCTGTATTTTATCCATGCAAGATTTTATTCAGACAAAAAATTGCGTGCCAGCGGAAGAGAGGTCAGAGGAATTGCCCCGCTCGGAAAGGAAAGAAAGCCACAGAAAAGGCTTAGCCAAGAGATTACATATGACCTGTGGTGTACTTGGACCGTGATGGTTCAAAATTCTTATAGTCAGCATAAGCCCCACATATCCATAGGCACAATATACAAACAAGCTGCTCCAATCTAATCCCATCCTAAGAAAAAGAGAAAGAGCAACAGTATGATATGAACAAAACGTATAGTGATGTGATAGTGATAAGCCAAAAATACCTAAAACATTGTGTGGAAGTTCATGATGCGATGTCCATGTCCATATAAAAGTCAAATTCGGAAGGTAATCTTAATGCTCGTTCCCAACTCCACCGAGCATAGAACAAGGGTTCTGGCAGAGGAGATTGCAAAACCACACAATGTTTTCCCTTCACCAGGAAAATGGTTTTTTATCCATTATTATTTCCTTAGGGAGGGGACAGGTAGAAATGAGAGCACAGGTATGGGGAAAAATACACACACGCACGCATCATATCACATTCATTTCACGGGTTTTCTCCCTCCAGCTCCCCTGTGCAAAATGATGCTGACGATGTGTGGTGGGGTGGCTAAAGTCTAAACTTTGTGAATAAAGCAATATTATAATGTAGCTGGGTTTTTTAAGCATGATTATTACGTACCTGTAAGGTATGTTATGGTTTTGGCATGTGTCCGTCCGTCTGTCTGTCTGTCTGTCTGTCTGTCTG